>SNQJ01S0122238.1:14776-29937 GCA_010110895.2 Picea sitchensis | reverse complement strand
TATATGAGAAATAATCAATAGTTATTGTTCAAGGGAAGTAATGACTTCCAAAGGTAGCTACAGCTTCCAAATGTAAAGGGAGGGATAAACCTCCAAGAGGAAGATACAATCCTCCAATATTAAGAGAAAGTTGAACTCTCCATCCTTACCCTTTCCTTTCACCCAAGAATATATGAGAGATAATAAAACTTCACATTAAATTATCACCATCAACCAACCATCACATAGAACCTGATAATGCTTCCTGAGACTTCTTCAATTTCTACAATTATTCAATTATTGGAATACTTTGATCATGTAGATAATATTATTCAATTTATTCTCTTAAACTTCTCCAAGTTTCACTCATTGAATCCTCCCCAAAAAGACGTTATAGAGAGAATGGTAGACCTTGTTCAATTTTGGTTTATTCAGGAGACCAAACTTGTACAAAATTCCCCGCGCTCAATATTTAACATCAAATTCTGAAACTTGCACACAAGAAACTACAATCTGTACTATTTCCAACGAAATTTGTCCCACATCATTTGATTCTCGATGAAGAAGTTATGATTGTTTTACCCAGAACACTTGTTTATTGACTAGCTTCAAGACTTGCCACAAACCCTATATTCCACAGAGTGTATCTCCATAATTATAGCGAATCAAGAGATGAACTTTTTACCACGGGTACCTTGATGTGTCTTCTCAATACCATAGCAATTTCACCATCTGAATTGTTATAGAAAAAAAGTTATAGAAAAAATGGTAAGATGACCTAAAAATAACATACCTTAGAACACATCACCAAAAGACTTCATCCTCCCTTGAAATACGGCCTTCTTTACTTCTGATTTCCTCTGAAATTAGACTTGTGTATCAAATGAATGTATAATAATATTTATTTATACCATTTATGTCACTTTCCTTTAACATTAGGGTCGACCTGACACTTTCTTATTTTGTAATTATTTTCTTTAATTATCCTCAAGGCCTACATGTACTTCCTTCTTCAAAAATTCATTTCTCCTCAACCATGAGGATCCATGTGATGTACCACATACCACTGGAAACAACATGATGTATACTATCCATCCATGGGTTTTGTATCTTCATGTGCATTTTCCTTCATGTCCAAATACCTTCATCAATCTTGCAGTCAAAAACCCATGACTAGGGTTGACATCAATGACAACAACCAATCTTTCAATAATCTCCCCCTTTGTCATTGATGGCAACACTCATGCTCCCCCTGTCATCATGATCCCAATTTCTCTCCCCCCTTGACATCAATGGCAAAGGGTGGGGTTGCTCCCCCTGACTTTAATGGAAAAAGGTAACTCTCTTCTTTGGGATTGCTCCCCTGATCCAGGTGGATATCGGGGGCCACCCACCTTTTCCAAATGGCTCAAAACAGTTTTCTGGCCATTTTGGCAATTTACTATTTTTAGCAGGTTTTCACTTCCGGGGCCATTTTGAGGGCCTAAATGAAGTTTTTTCGAGATTGCTCCATCCGTGGATATCAAATACCCACCTTTTCCAAATGGTTCAAAATGACTTTCCCGCCATTTTGGCAATTTACTATTTTTAGCGCGTGTTTCAAATACTTTTGAGGGCCTAAACGAAGTTTTTTCAGAATAGAGCTTCTCAATGATACGGAAGGCATGATTGGCTTCCCAAACAACTTCCCGACGATACCTTCCAACGAGCTATCACACGCCTAAAACGGAGATCGATGCAAGTTACGACCCCTGGAAGTTGATGCAACCAACTTACCCAAATGGGGGCCCACGAATTTTGGCGCTTCATCTCCTAGGGTTAGGTTTTGACGCCTAGGACTTTGGCATTCCCTCTCTATTGTAAAAGGTCTCCGAGTCCTTATCATTGTAACCATCTTCTGCTAATGCTAGTAGTCACATCTCTCCTCGCATGTCGCCACCATCTAGTGAGTCTTTCAATCAGATTTTTACAAATTGCATATCGATTAATAGAAATCGTATTATCAGATATCCATGGTTTATGGTTGCATCTCATACATTTATGTTATATTATTGAATATCTGTGTAATATCTCTGCATTTCTTTATTATATTCCGCTCTCATTTCATTCCGAAAAAAATCTGGATCAAGAGAATGAGCACGCTCTTGATCGCTTTTTCGCATGTCCCCATAAGGTCCGAGTATAGCAGTTGGGTCTCAGGATTGTCTCTCGAGGACAATCGCCTCGCACCCAAGAAAACCCCAATGGCGGAAGAAAAGAAAATGATGGAGCAGACGATCCTATCAGTTGTTTGATAAGCTCATTAACGATGAGGGATTTAAATGATGGAGAATTTTTCCACATCCTTCAACGCCGATAGTATCACATCTTCATCGTTTAACAATTAATTTGGAGGCAACTCACCTTTCAAGGCATGTGTTTTGATATTCCCCCGTATTTGAAGGTCAGACGCGAAATGCCCTAGATAAATGGTTAACCGCTAGAAGGTTATTTCTCCTGCTCATAATTTTTCGTACAAAGAAAAGATCACCTTCAAGACTCCTTAAGGCTTCCCCCATGTCAAACATTGGTGGGAAACTTCATCGGGAGTAGAGTTCCATGAGGAGTCTCTGAATATATAATGAGCCCAATTTGGGATTTTTTGTGGATGCGGTAAAGGAACAAGTACTACCATGTTGGCAACTATGAGGAACAATACATGAGGATGTAACCACACCAAGGCAAGAGAGAGGGCTAACTGGGCCCAGAGCACTCAATACCTTCCATACCTTTGGCGGACCAATCTAGGTATCAAAGACTCGAATCCACATTTGTCTCAAATACCGTGGGCTCTACACAGATACATCCAAACCTAAATGGATTTTCTAAACATCTAATCACTCGGTTTTGCTTATTGATATGATGTTAAAAACGAGCAGAAATTTAAGCACTGTAACAAAACAGAGTTCAATCAGAAATCCACAACAAATCCAAAGTATGACAAAGAAAACCCTAACAAACAACCTCCCAGAAACTAGTCTAAGACACAGGAAAAGAAAGGTCACTGGAAGACAAAGAAGGACACCGGAAATGGGTGCGATTTCCACAAAGCTCCCTGTAGGAACAACATCGATGAATGTCGCCCAAAACAGCCATTGGTGGTCGAGATCAAAGACAAGGAGTCAACCCTAATTCAACTGACTCAAAATACCGTAAAAGATGATCATCAACGAGACCCCACTACTATTGTCGCTAATGCAGCAATTCAACCAGAAGAAACCACCGATCCGTATATGGGAGCTACTTTTCATTCACGATGTGGTTGACAAATCTCTGAATCGATTTTATTGTTGATAATGGAATCCAAAAAAACCTCATTTCAACAAAGGTCGTCAAACAATAGGGATTATCAACAACACCACACACAAGAATCCATACAAGATTATGGTTTCTGCCAAGGACGATCTTCGCGGTCACCTGTCACTGTCACAAAGATCCAACCCTTCAAGGATGTGAGTAGGTATTATGTGATGCTGCCCCCACTGAGGTCCTGTGATGTTCTCTTTGGCCAGCTATATATGTGGAAGCACAATGCTATCTATGAGTCTCGACTCCGCAATGCCATTGTTACTCAATAATCTCTATAGATCAGAGGTATTCAATCCACTCCCACCTAAACAAGGTTGCAAGGTAGTATCTCATACAGAAAATTCATCTTCTCCACAAAATGTTCAAAAGGGGAACAAGGATACCGGGCAGCCCACCACAAAATGCCAAAGCACCTTCTACCCAAAAGAAGCAGGTCGATAAGGTTGTAGTAAAGCATGAATATTCCTTATGCACACAGTCATATAAAATAGCCGTTAATCGGTTAAAATGTCCAAACCTTCCAAACCACAGGTTCGGATGATTTCCACAAACTAAGCAAATGGATTCCTCCAAAGAAGACAAGCACCACCAAGATGCAGATTCAACAATGTCTTTTCCCTCTCCTGAACTCAACGAATGGAGACCATTGTTTCCCAAGGAGGGAGGATTGATCCTGTGATGATATCACACCCACCTTTTCCAAATGGCTCAAAATAGTTTCTAGCAAATTTGGCAATTTAATATTTTCATGTGTTTTAACTCCGGCCATTTTTGAGGGTCTAAATGAAGTTTTTCTGAGATCGAGGTTTTCATTAATGATAGCTGAAGGCATGATTGAGCCCTAAAATGAATCTCCTCGACGATAATAATTTCTTCCTTCAACGAAAGCATTAACGTTCTAAAACGGAGATCGTGATGTAAAAGTTACTACTCCTCGAAGTTGATGCTGCACCATCCTACTCAAACGGGGCCCATATGAATTTTGGCGCTTCATCTCCTAGGGGTTGGGGTTTTGGATGTCTAGACTTTGGCATTCCTTCCTATTGTAAAAAGGCTCTCCGAGTCACGTGTCCACCTCCTGCAAATATGGTAGCCGCTTTCACATCTCTTCTATGAGATAAGTCGCCACCATTCTAGCTAGTCTTTCTCTCTTTATTTTTACAGTCTTTATACATGTTCGATCATTAATAGAAACTATGTATTACTGTATATCCAGGTTTATGGTTGCATCTCCATACATTTATGCTTGTGGCCATTGAATATTTGTGATATATCTCTGCATTTCTTTATTATACCTCCGGTCTCATTTCGTGCAATGAAATAACTGGACATCCCTAACATATAGCACTTAATAACACTTCATTTTTATGGTCTCTTTCTTCTTTGGAGATTTTTCGTGGTTTTAGGACATATATGTTATTTATTCCTCTTTAAGTTGCAGTTGCAACTAATCTCTTGAGTTGCTTCTTATTTTACATTTTCAGATTCAAAACGTAAGAGCTTATCCTTGATCACACATTTTACTAACACTGGTAGATTATGCTTCAAGTCTTCAAACCAATAGGATATTTCTTTGCTTTTACATTTTTCTTCCAAGCTCTTACTAATCTTTCTCCAAGTATTTTGGTGATGAGTCATCTCCAAATGAAACATTTCCACCCCTTTTCTTCCAGCTGATGAATTTGCCTTGATCCCGGGTCATGTGTGTGAAGAACATCCAATGCCTATGTACCATTCATCTTTCTTTACATTCTTTAGTGTTTAATGCTATTCAACAATCTTCGTTTTTTGGAATCTCTTCAAGTCACACCGTATTGGTATAGGGACATCTTCATTCATATATCTGCAATCCTGTGCTTTGTGACCAAGATAATTACATTTGTAGTATGTAATATTTTGTCCATCAATGGGGAAATGAATTGAAACTTATAAGGACAAATCCACGACATTTCCATATCTCTCTATTTACACCATTCATGTTTCTTATGTATGTGTTCCTTTCATTGATTTTGCAATTAATTGTCTTATGTCCAAAATTTTGCATATAACAATGACTAAGAAAGAAATTGATACCCTTGGAGTAGGTGGGCTTCTTTGTGATGTAGTCCTATCCTGGTTCATGACCTATTCTTCTCTCAGAAGCTCTCCATAATCGATTGAAGCCCCTTTGATTCATTAAGGTAGGAGGTCTCTTTGGATATTCATCTCTTTGTAATCATTCATTCTTTCCAGTATCATCCTGGTCCACTTTTCATAAACTGTCTATGTAGCTCTTTCTTCAACCTCTTGTTGGTATTTACATCTTCTTTGTATGAAGTTTCACCCATGCATCCAAGATGTTAATTATTTTGGCACTTGAGAGTTTCTTAAGCTCTTCCCTCATCGAGACAACTGTTCAAGTTTCTCACAATCTCTTCTTTCTCTCATCATTTGACATTCCTTACTTCTCCTATTCTTCTTCTTCGAGTAGAGTTTCATGAAATGGTTTCTTCTCTTAGTTTCTCAAAGTCTCTAATTGTTTCTTCAAGCTTTCAACTATCTTTTCACAACTAACAAATTCACTTTAGTTTTATCAGTGTCTTTGAGTTGCCATTTTCAACCTCAACATGCTTCAACTTGTTAAGATTCTCATCTTCTTGTTGAATAATTTTTTATTCATGATTTTCTTCTTCTTCATTGGAATTTTCTTCTTCAGTGTCATTTCTCTCAATCCTTGGATGTGGACATTCAAATTCAACATGACCTACTCCTTCACAATTAAAGCAAAAGAACTGACCTCTATTTTCTTCTTTGAAATCTTAGATGTTGTAATTTGCTTCAACTTCTTCTTCTTATTATTATTATTCTTCTTCCCTTACATAAAGGTCTTGTAGCTTGTCCCAAAGCTATTTTGATGATGCACATGATCCCACCTTGGATATCTGTCAATCCATCCAGGATGGTATATATTGTCAATTTGTTGTTCCTTTTTGCTTCCTTATGAGCTACAGTCTTTGGTTTCTTCAAAGAATTGTATCCTGGAGCAACTGAGAACCAAACATCTTCCCCAATAGCTTTCAAGTAAGTTTCCATTCTATTATTCCAGTATTCAAAATTGCTTCCATCAAATGGTGGAATCCCATTTGGAATTTTGTCTTCCATTTCTTCTTAGGATCTTTCTTCCAGTGGTTAAATAGTACTGAAGGTAACCCGCTCTGATACCAATTGTTGATACTAAGAGGGGGGGTGAATCAGTATCAAGTACAATTTAAAACATTTTTCAACTTAGACTTTAACCATTCAATTATATCCAATGAGAAATGAGCAATAGTATAAGAGTTACACCAATACACCACAATACACCATGCACAATATATGAGAAAGAATCAATAGTTATTGTTCAAGGGAAGTAATGACTTCCAAAGGTACCTACAGCTTCCAAATGTAAAGGGAGGGATAAACCTCCAAGAGGAAGATGCAATCCTCCAATATCAATAGAGAGTTGAACTCTCCATCCTTGCCCCTTATTTCCACCCAAGAATATACGAGAGATAATAAAACTTCACATTAAATTATCACCATCAACCAACCATCACATAGAACTTGATAATGCTTCCTGAGACTTATTCAATTTCTACAATTATTCACTTATTGGAATACTTTGATCTTGTAGATAATATTATTCAATTTATTCTCTTAAACTTCTCCAAGTTTCACTCCTTGAATCGTCCCCAAAAAGAATTTATAGAGAGAATGGTAGACCTTGTTCAATTCTGGTTTATTCAGGAGACCAAACTTGTACATAATGCCCTGTGCTCAATATTTAACATCAGATTCTGAAACTCACACAAAAGAAACTAAAGTCTATACTATTTCTAATTAAATTTGTCCCACATAATTTGGATTCTCGATGAAGAAGTTATGGCTATTTTACCTAGAACACATGTTTATTGACTAGCTTCAGGACTGGTCACAAACCCTATCTTCCATAGAGTGTATCTCCATAATTATAGTGAATCAAGAAATGAAATTTTTACCACAGGTACCTTGATATGTCTTCTCAATACCATAGAAATTTCACCATCTGAATCATTCTAGAAACAAATTTATAGAAAAAATGGTAAGATGACCTGAAAATAACATACCTTAGAACACATCACCAAAAGACTTCATCCTCCCTTAAAATCCGGCCTTCTTTACTTCTAATTTCCTCTGAAATTAGACTTGTGTATCAAATGAATGTATAATGATATTTATTTATACCATTTATGTCACTTTATTTTAACATTAGGGCCGACCTAACACTTTCTTATTTTGTAATTCTTTTATTTAATTATCTTCAAGGCCTACATGTACTTCCTTCTTCAATTCACTTTGTCATCTTCAAAAATTCATTTATCCTCAACCATGAGGATCCACGTGACGTACCACATACCACCGGAAACAAAATGATGTATACTATCCATCCATGGGTGTTGTATCTGCATGTGCATTTTCCTTCATGTCCAAATACCTTCATCAATCTTGTGGTCCAAAACCCATGACTAGGATTGACATAAATGACAACAACCAATCTTCCAACATAGGCAATGTGGCATTTTTCTAGAGTAAATTTTCAAATGAGGAGGGTGGCTCTACTAATTGGATTTGGAAGGTTATTATGTGGTCTAAATTCTAGGTTTCACTGGTGAAACTTACTATTTGGAGTAGTTTGGTTATTAAGTGTAGCTTGTTGTTCTTTAGCTTTAAGGTTGGCTCATAATTTGCCAATGAGTGCTTTAATTCTAATTCAGTTGTGGTTTTTGAGTCTATGTTGTTTGGCTGTAGGTTGTATTCTATCATCTTGTTACTTAGAATTGGGGTTCCCTACCAATATGGTGGTGAGTAGTATGTATCTAGGGAGTTGAATAGTAGAGATGGAGGGAAATAAGGAGGGATGAGATGGAATTTAGGTTGAAGGTAGGAGGAGTGGATTCGAGTGGTGTAGGCCATGATCTTGTAGGAGCCAAAGAGTGCCCATGCATGAGTAAAACATGACCATAGCTCAAATGGAGGCTATGGAAACAACAAAAATATATCATAGAAGATTTGTAGGTCCAATTAAGGAGAAAGTTGAGAGAAATGAGATCTTGGTTTGAGAGAAGAGGGGGTACACTTCTATGGAGCAGATATACATAAAACTTATGAATTGGATCTCAAGTATGGGTTTCTCCATAAGTCATGATACCAAATCCTTAAAACTGGAGGAAATTTGTTGGCACAATAACTCTTTCATTGGCCATGTTTTGGAAAAGAAAGGAATCTAGCAATATATAATTATAGATAAATTGGACTTCATGGACTGAAAAATATGAAGCTTTGATTAAAACTATCTATAGAATTGAAGTTGTCATTGAGGAGGCATGTGAGGAAGGGTAGACATCTATAGTAGAGGCACAAATAGCTAGAGCCAATGCAAAAGAAGGTAGAACCATTTTTCCATTCAACATCTATGTGGATTTTCCCCTGGATGAGGTGTTAGTGTGTCACCCCCCATGATGAACAACACCACCACATCACCTCGTGGCTCGGGATCTCACCAACCAATGAAATGTATTTTATATGGTGAAGTCTCATCCCACGTGTGAGGGAATGACAAGATCTTTTCCCAACGAAGATGCATTAAACCTGCATTCAACCACATTGCAAGCTCAATTATGGTTGCGCAAGGGAAACCAGGAGCCAAGACCAGGGAAATTTTAACATTCGTTCCATCGACCTCCTGTCTGGATGAGCCTACCTACACCAACAATCTGTTGAAGGGAAACGTTAGTTATGAGATACATAGTGTCTAGTTGTTGCACGTAGCACACATTGGGATCATGTACGAGGCAAGAGATGGGGCATGAGCCAAGATTCATGTCAACAACCTGAAGGATATTGAAGGAAAGGCTTGGCATGTATTTCAGTAAATGTGCTTTGCAATTCTTCTTGTGATCTCTTAGACCCTCGCACAGCCTCCCTGGTCTCTTTAGGCACACATCCACCCTAGTCACTTTATTTTCTTCATATCCCAATACCCTATGGCTAGAGGTGGTCCAAGTAGAAGGGGTCATCATCATAGGAAATGGATTTTTATTCCTCTCGCTCAATAGGAAGCCATAGTTTTTGTTGAGGACTTTTAATCCCTCACTCCTCTCGAGACCAGGGTAGAATTGGAGCTTGTCGAGGAAGACATCAAACTAGATAGAGATTTAACGAATAATGAGGAGGTAGATGTTGAATTCATCGGTTGGATTCCAGACACTGAAACCTCACATTCCATGGAAACTAAGTATTATCGAACCATTGATATTTATTAGCATATGAAGACCCTACTGGGGAAGGTAATGATCAAGTGAAGCACAACCTACAGTGAGATCTTGTTTCAGCTGGAATACCTATAATTGCATGTCAAAGTTGTCGACCAGAAAATTTCCCTCCCGGCTGAGCACACGATGGGTTTGGACCTCAACGAGCCTAGGGACAACCAACAACAAGTTCCTGAGCCAATTGTGCCTCCTCCTCCTGTCTAATTTTGAATGATTACTCTTTCAGTTTTTTTTTTCATAATCCATGCTAGGATAGACAAGAAATAAACTCAACTCCAAACTTGGTAGCAATGGCCTCTACATTTTTGTAACTTTGTAATTAATGATTGGTTATGTTATGGAAACTGTTAGCACAAATTCTTCCCAGTTGGCGTTTTCTTCCGGTTTCGGGCCCTTGGTGTAAATGCATAGAAGTGGGATTTGAAAACCGATCGAGTGTGTTTTATTCAAAGGACGAAGCCATAAGCGTCGAGCGCAGCCCATAGAAGAAGCCCATTTCGGGCTTAAAATCAAGCGAGCAAGCACTTTGTCTTTCAACGGCGAGGATCCACAGATGGGGAAGATCGACGACCATTGAGTAAGTTTGGGTCACAGAGTTGCACGTGGTCAAGCGCCTGAGCTCATCTCCTATGGCCAAACTCATGAAACGATCAAGCCATTTCGGTATTTCGACTACCGGGACTTCAACATACAAGGGTCTCTCCTCCTTGCATCATGTATCCCCGGTGCGCAAAATCTTGAAAGAGCCAGGATCGTCGATCAAGAAATGATCTAGGTCGTCCATCCAATGGGACATGTGGCACACGATCAAGCCATTTTGGCTACCGAGACTTTGAGAGAACAGAGGGTCTCCTCCTTCCACTGCATTTCAGAATCTCGAAGCCCGAAACGTCGAAAGGATCTAGGCCAGAGGTGGTCCCACATTCATTCAAGTGTTGATCTAGGTCATCCATCCAATGGGACACGTGGCGCATGATCAAGCCATTTCGGCATTTCGACTAGTGGGACTTCGAGAGAACAGAGGGTCTCCTCCTTCCACTGCGTTTCAAAATCCCAAAGCCCAAAAAGCCAAAAGGGTCCAGGCCAGAGGCGGTCCCACATTCATTCAAGTGTTGATCTAGGTCATCCATCCAATGGGGTGTGTAGCGCACGATCAAGCCATTTCGGCTACCGGGACTTTGAGAGAACAGAGGGTCTCATCCTTTCACTGCATTTCAAATCCCCAAAGCCCGAAAACGCCCAAATCACTTTTGAAGATAGGCACAGGGTCACAGCCCGTGGTCACTTGGGGGTGATAGAAAGAACTGTGCAAAGGGCTGAAGCTCCAGGTTTAGCTGCAGAAGGGATCACCGCGTTCTCCAAAGACCAGTTTAGCTCGACCTCGATCTTGGTCCTTGCTAAAAATAAATGAAGGTGGATGGAGGTTGTTGAAACCTCGGCTCACTCATTAAATGCAAAGCATGGAGGTTCTAGCAGGCAGTCTACCCGAGATGGTCATGTATGTTGGTTTTCCCCAAATAAGCCATGTCAAGTTCTCGTCTGACCAGAGGAATATTCACACGCTATTTTAGCCTTTAATGTTTCAGCTACCCCCCCCCTGCAAAGGCCATGCAAAGTTAAGTTGACGTTTGACAAAGGAGTTCAGGCTAGATTTGACTGAAGAGACGCCATGCCCTAGAAGTTCTAAGACGCCTCTGTTGGGTGGATGTTTAGGAGTATATTTACTCAGTTTTTGTATTTTGGTAAGGGTCGATGGCTGAGCTAGGCTCCCGATTGTAAATTTTTTATGAAGCATTGGTTGCTCTGGTTATTTATTGGCATTTGAGACTTCTTGTTTAATGAAAGTCGGCTTCTTTCCATCTCTCTGTAAACTTTGTATTAAGACACTCAGAATTGGAGGATCCAGTCTAGGGTTGTGAGGTTGTAGGATGATGTATGGTTGATCACTGCAACATTTACACCAGTTTTAGTCAATTTACTAGGTTACCTTTCCCTCTCACACTGAATAGTTTGGAATTGGAGGATTCAATCAAGCTGTTACAACAGTATTGTGATGCTCGGAATTGGAAGATCCAGTCGAGCCATCACTGTGTTGTTGTAGTTGTGTCATTTCGACATATTTCAGTGTCTTGTTTTTCTTTCTCCGAGTTGTTGGAAGGTCGGATGCCCATAGTAGTCTCGTTCATATTCTCACCAAGTCTTCCATCTGCTCACCTTAAATTCAATTTACTAATGGAAGTTAGATCAATACCTCACTTGTTCATGCATGGCCCAGTCCATTTTTCTGAGTTAAATCGATATTCTCCTGAGTTTACCTCCATTTGACCACCCCCATTAAATTATTCGTGACATTAAACTAATGGGCGTTGGCCTCTGCTCCTACCGCAATCCGGGAGTGACTTCTGACGCTAACATTTCTAGCATCGTTGTCGGGGATACATGATTGAATATTTTCCCTGGGATTGAACAACAAAGCTTACTGGTTCTGAGGGTGCATCAGAACCTAGTACATCAAAGATTGCTACTGTGCACCTAGCGACTCCACTGTGGCGACTCCAATTTTTCCACTTCACTTTTTCAGTTGTGGCTACTTTTAGCACACTTGAAATCTCACCCAAAGGAGCTTTCTCGAGAAGGTTTCAGCATTTGCTTTCTCAGCTTGAGAAGTTTCCTAGGAAGACACAATGTTAGGATCTGGCCTTTGATGGTGAACAAAGACCAGACACATTCAAAGTTGTGCATATTTCACCTGGTGACTCCATGATTCGAGGATCAATTGGCAACTCCATTGGTTCGATATGGAGAAAATCCTTGCTCGGAGGTTTCCTCCTTTTATTTTTTCTGGTCTTCCCGGTTTTCCTAATGATGTCCCTTCTTCGAATGAATGGGGCGATTATTTGCCCATATTTAGAGAGTGTAAGGAGGACAACCCTACTCAGCATCTCTGTGAGTTTCATGAACTCATGCATCAGTGGGAGATACATCATGAGAATGTATTATTGAACATGTTCATATTCTCGTTAGCAGGGGATGCTCGTAAATGGTATCATTCTTTACCCCCTGCTAGCATTTCTTCACTCGTAGAATTTCATGCAGCTTTCACTGCCTACTGTTAGAAGCTTTATCCCTTTGAGTCAATTTTTCATAATTGTTGTGAGGGATACAACAATTGTATACAAGATAGAGCTACTTCTTACGTAGGTTGTGAGGATGATCTTGATGACTTGGATCAGAAATCAGTCCTTTCTCATCCCCATTTGTATGCATCAGAGGAAGGTTATGAGAGTGATGAAGACCCTGAGGAGGAGGAAGATGCTTTGGGTGAAGTTAGGGAACTGATCAAATATCTCTCTACCCAACTGGATAGGTGGGACGTTGAACGATGTGCAGAGGATTTTCCAATCCTTGAGGCAAATGTTCTTGGTATCTCTTTTGAAGAGGATATTGAAGATTTCATAGCCATAGAGACATCAGTTTATGCCCCTGAGGAGCCTGTTGTCTCAGATTTAAAGGAAGAATCCATTGTGGAAGAGGACTATTCTCTTTTTCTTCATGAGATTTCCCATGATGTATTTACATTTGGGATTGAAAAGGAGGATCTAGAGATCGTTCCTTTTTTGCAAGATGGAGAAGTTTGGTGCTCACCCAACTTTAATGACTATTCAGTTGAGGAGAAGCAGAGCCCCACATCATAGATTGATGACCTGGGTAACAACCAGCTCGTGTATGATAGCTATGAATCAAGTTCTGAGATGGACACCCAGAAGTTCCAAGAGAAGACTACAGATCCTTCTCCTCTATTCACAAATGAAAGACATTGCGAGGAAATCAGCCCCCCTGAGCAGTAGATTGAAAAGAAAAGATTTCCCACAGCTCCTATCTATGATGATTATGACTCTGACCCTTGGGAGAGCCAAGAAGAGGAACCAAGAGAACCAGAGGAGCAGCCGAAGATGCAGTTTACAGACTGTGCAGAGCCAGTCAGCGAGTAGCCACTGCCTGAGATCAGTCAGCCTATGTAAGTTGTCCACCCACCTGTGCTTAGTAGAGATATTCAGCCATGCGTTAACAACTGTGTAGAAGAGGAGACTTCTTGTCACCAATTTTCTGGAGTTTTCCACTGGTCCTATGAGCCTATGAAGGAATACATGGAGTTGTATTTCCTTCACAATTTGGAGTCGCCCTATTACATCTCAACTTCATTCTGTAAGGAGGAGCTGAAGAGCGTAATCATTCTGCTATCACAGTTACACCATCTGTTGGTGATCATCAACAGAAGGAAGGATCTTCTATTCAAGAAGTTGCTTGAATGGCTATGGTGGAAGTTTTCTTTCACCTAGCCCCATGTAAAGGATTTTACTAGTTTAGGACTGTACATAAATAAGCTCTTTTGAGCATGTATGTTTATTTTTCTTTGCTTTTACTTTTACTTTTCGGCCTGTATTTTCAGCAGGGTGTTTCGAGCTTGACTCCATAGCCCAACAGCAAGGCACGGAAGCTACAAAATGAGTTCTTAGAGCATCATAGGGATGAATCTATCCCCCATGGAGCCTAATGTTAGCACAAATTCTTGTCAGTTGGCGTTTTTTTCCAGTTTCAGGCCCCTGGTGTAAATGCATAGAAGTGGGATTTGAAAACCGGTCGAGTGTGTTTTATTCAAAGGCCGCAGCCATAAGCGTCGAGCGCAACCCACAAAAGAAGCCCATTTCGGGCTTAAAATCAAGCGAGCGAGCACTTTGTCTTTAAACGGAAAGGATCTACAGATGGGGCAGATCGACGGCCATCAGGTAAGTTTGGGTCACAGAGTTGGACGTGGTCAAGTGCCTGAGCTCATCTCCTATGGCCAAACTCATGAAATGATCAAGCCATTTTGGTATTTCAGCTACCGGGACTTCAACATACAAGGGTCTCTCCTCCTTGCATCATGTATCCCCAGTGTGCAAAATCTCGAAAGAGCCAAGACCGTCAATCAAGAAATGATCTAGACCATCCATCTAATGGGACACGTGGCGCGTGATCAAGCCATTTCGGCTACCGGGACTTCGAGAGAATAGAGGGTCTCTTCCTTCCACTGCGTTTCAGAATCCTGAAGCCCGACATGCCGAAAGAGTCAAGGCCAGAGGCGGTCCCACATTCATTCAAGTGTTGATCTAGGTCATCCACCCAATGGGACGTGTGGCGCACGATCAAGCCATTTCGGCATTTCGGCTACCAGGACTTAGAGAGAACAGAGCGTCTCCTCCTTCCACTGCGTTTCAAAATCCCGAAGCTCGAAATGCCGAAAGGGTCCAGGCTAGAGGCGGTCCCACATTCATTCAAGTGTTGATCTAGGTTGTCCATCCAATGGGACACGTGGCGCACGACATGGATGATTTTAGGGGCTAAATTTCGCTCATGGGCTAATTTTCCATGGTTTTTCCAAAAACAAGATTCGCTATTTTAAAAATGATTCGCCCAAATTCTATAGGATAAAATTATTTTACCTTAAAAATCGCCAAAATTTTA
>SNQJ01S0122238.1:0-12812 GCA_010110895.2 Picea sitchensis | reverse complement strand
GTTTTGGGGTGCAAACCTTTATATTGACGTGATAACATTTTCACTCACTTTGGTATCAATGTCACTGGTGATTTAGTGTTATGTCTTATGTACCTTATTTAACTTGTAATTGTTATTTATGTAATGTTTATAGTAATTGCAAATCTTATTACTATAATAGTCTCCCATGACAAATTAGGTTCCACATCAATATTCTCCACTCCTCTTGGCCACTAATGAGATCCTCTCCATGGGACAATAGGGATAAAGAGGTGAGTTAATTTTATACTATTGCTAGCAAATATTATGAACATCAAATAGATAACAACGACAAGGAAAAAAACATAAGGAATAGCAATTAAAATGTCAATGTTGTCAATATCGAAATGAGGCAGATGTTATCCCCAAAACTTGCACTACATAGCCAACTTCTGAATTGGTAAATATTATGATGCAAAAATGTAGATTGAAATCCTCTATACATATAATTATATTAACGCATAACTAAATCCTCACTAAGAGAGACATCATTGTGTTCCATAATAGACTTACAACTAAACAAGCATCTCAAAGACAACAATCACAATAAGAGTCGCACACATATACAAATGTACATAAGTTAATGACAAATCATTCTATCACATTTGTTGGAAATACTAAGAGAGGAGGGGGTTGAATCGGTATTACATTTTTAAACAATTAGTAATTAATTTGTTATTCTAATTATCATCACTATTGATCAACAATGGACTTTGTATTTAAACAATCAATTATATAAGTATACTTCAACAAGCATTACAAAGTTTATAAAGAATAATCGTGTGTTTTTGAAGGACACCAATCCTCTTTAGAGCACTGACTCTTGGAGACACAAATCCCCTTCTTCAAGGCACCAACCCTAGGAAGCACCAACTCCCTTATTTTAGGGCACTAACCTTAGGAAGCACCAACTCCCTTGTTTTTAGGGCACCAACCTTAGGAAGCACCAACTCCCTTATCTTTAGGGCACCAACCCTAGGAAGCACCAATTCCCTTGTTTTCACACTTTACTTAGTAAAGGATGTGAATCCTTCCTTGCTCCTCCCTTCCACCTTCACTACATAAGTATCTTCAACTTTCCTTCTTGGACTCTGCTTCTGCTTTTGATCTTCTGATCTAGACTGCAGAAACACTTTCTTCTCACCATTCTTTCTTGTTTATATAGTCTTCCAACTGGTGTGAGCTTTGAATCATTGTGTCTCTTTATTTGAACTTTGAACCATTGCACCTCTTCATTTAAATGATAAATTTAAACTTTAAATAATATCATTTTTCCTTTTTATTCATTATTCATAATGCTCGTGATTTAACTCTTCTTTAATCATGATTGTGTATCGGTTCATTAGTCGAGAGATCTTGAATTGCTGTGAATTCGAGTTTTAATCAATAGGCGCTCCCTTCAACCAAAATTTGTGTGATCGCAATCTCGAAACCACGAGCTTATCCATTCCAAGCATTGTTTTATTAATGCTTTCTTCTTCTACCCTTATTCTTCTACATGGGACTGTATTCAAACGTCTGAGCGATTATTCACTTCTATCCCCTTTATCTTCTTTACCTTATCACATGACCGGTGTTGGAACCAGGTTCTTTAGTACTTCGTCCTTCGGGAATTCCTGCCTTTGCAGTCATTCAATCCTCCCAGAGTACATTTCGTCGAAGTTCGTCTACTATATTCACTAGTAGATAAGACGGTTAATATTTAATATTCTCTTAGATGGACGATCCTGACTTATCCATAGGCCTCAAACAAATTGACGGTCGAGACTTAATCAAGAGTTGAGATGAACAGTTCTCATTCACTCTGGGACTTTGACTATTCGTGGCTCCAAGACTCTGGAGTAGAGAAATCCCTCTAGAGGTTTACCTACCAAATAAGTCATATAATGGAGGTGATATATTGTTGTCCATTAACAACTCCACTTATCCTATACTTCCACTATGCTTGATCAACAGTCGAGAATGTTCCTGAAGTATATCAATGGTTAGCATTACTTTGTGATTCACGCTTACTCTATCCTTCCACTATACTTGATCGAACGGTCAAGAAATATTCTATAGGATCTTGGATCAATGTCCAAACGTTAATTTGTGACTTTGGCCTTTGGCCCTTTGAATATTTTAGCTGGTAGGAGAAGATGGATATCCCCGGAGGATGTAGTCCTGGAGTGATGTGGCATGTTGACGTCACTGTTGATCTGGCACTGGTTGAGTGGTTGCCACGTGTCACCTTGATTTGTGACTTTATTATAACTAATGTGCCAACTATACCTTGACAATTGTCACTAGTCGTTTGGGTCATGTGTCATATTTTTCTTCTGCCACATGTCTCCCTCCTAGATCATGGCTTTACACTTCATGGCTTCGGTACTTTGTGGCTTCGAGAGATTTGTAACTTTTATAACATCCTTCGATCATTGTGGAAGTGTCAAATAGATCCATCACCGTATATATTTTCTTGTCTTGATCGATGGATTATGTTAACTTCGGGGCTCTGGAGTTCAGGAATTCTTGGTTTATTTGAGCTTCTTATCTTCGGAGTAGTTCAATGCTTAATTCTAGATCAAATCTAGATCTAATGGTTGGGAAACCATTTGAAGCTCCTTCTTGATCGATGGTTGGCATTATTTCATGACTTCAGGATTTTGTGGATTTTTTCTTGTCTAGAGTAGAGCAATCCCTCTGGAGATTCACCTACCAAATAAGTCATAGAATGGAGGTGATTGCTTGTTGTCCGTTAACACCTCCACTTACGCTATCCTTCCACTATGCTTGATAAATGGTCGAGAACACTCCTGAAGTAGATTAACGGTTAGTGTTACTGATGCAGGAGCATCGCCCACATCAAGTGAGCCAGTACGGAAGTGAAGGACAGCTGGACAAGCCCAGCACAAATTTTGAAATTGTCTCGAAGATAATGCGCCAACCTTAAATGTGATAGTAAAGAGAGGTGTAATTTTATATTGTAATCAGACCTTGAGCGTCCCGCTCTCGTCTGAAGTAGATAGAGGCAATTATGTTGAGATGAAATAGGTAGGAGGCATTTAATATAGTTAATGAAGGTAGATATAATTTAATATTAGATTAGACAGTTTTAGAAAGAAAGAGGGAAACGGGATATAGACACCCTCATTGTGTATTGTAACATTAGCATGACTGCAGAGGAAGAAGAGCAAGCAGAGAACTGTGTAAGAACACCCATGTACAGATATTTGGATTAATAGAAATCTTTGATTCAAATTCATGGTTTGTGTTGTTCTTTGTGTATTGATGTTAAGCTCATGAATGGTTTATTATTTCTGTCATGCAATTTCTTTTATGCTATGTATGAATGATTTCTTGTTGAGTGCTTGAAATCTGAGAGAGGAAGAGTAAGAGGAATGAGTTTCAATTGTTTCTCTATCTGAGCAAGAGATTCCTGCAAGGAGTGCAGTTGAAGTCATCCACAAGGAGTGCATTGAAGAAGGGCTCAGGTAGTTTAACTCTTGTTCTCGTTCACCCAGAGTGCATTTGGGAAAGGGAGCCATGCAAGGAGTGTGCAGGCCGAGTGAGGTCTCAGGGTTGCGAACCTGAGCAAAACATCGAAAGACTGTTGCTGCAAGTTTGCGCAAAGTCGAAGGGATCTCAGATATTTGAAAGTATCTAAAGGTTGCCGCCAAGGAGTGCGTGCAAGGACCCTCTTTGAGGCTCGAGGTTGTGAGAAGCTCTGGAGGAGTACAGCCTTTGGAAACATTGAGGGACATTAGAAGTTTGTAGTGCAAGCGGATAAGTCCAGGGAGGAGTTCTTGGTTTTCCTTCGTAGAAACCATCAAAGGGAAGAAATCGACGGTCAGGAATCTGTGGGGAGGATTAGCGAAACCTCGCCAGCCGTCATATTTTCCAGAGAAACGAGAAGGTTACAGTTGCATCCGAAGTTCAAGCTCAGGAGATTGTGGACCGCCGGATCTGCACATAGATACCCGTCAGCCGTCGGATTGACCGGGAGTTGCACGAAGGTTAATTTCGTGGACGGGAGGAGGAAAGTTCCGACGAGAGGTGTGGTCATCGGGGATCGACATTTCATGAGTTCTAGAGAAGAGGAAAACTTGCATTTCGAGACCGCGAAGTCCGACTTTCCGAAGAAAAGGAGAGTTATGTGTGGGACCTAGCTGACGTCATCTCGTCAGAACGAGGCATCGGGAATTTGAAGTCGCAGAGACCCCGAGAGAAAATCAGGGTCGTTCATCTCTAGAGGACACGTGGTGACAATCGAGGCTATCGGGGGAAATCCCGACAAGGAAGCCAAATCTGCATATCGGGATTCGGTGTTTCGTGAGTCTTGAATACAAGGCTACCGGAGCATTTGAAATCGTGAATCGCGAAATAGCGAGGAGTAGGGAGGACCGTCCATCCTTGAGGACGCGTGGTCAAGATCGAAGCCTTCGGGAAATTACCCGAAAGGAAAAGTCAATTATTGGGAATTCGAGAGTCAGGAAATTGGGGATCCCATGGACAAGAGGTTCAATACATATTGACACTCGAAACCCCGAATCTCGATAAGAAATAGGATTGTGGTCATATAAGGCAGGGTCGTGTGGACTGGGAGCATAGCCAGGAGGCGCTGGAGAAAAAAGGAAGCACATCGGGATATCGAAGATCGAGGATTCGAGGAAGCAAGTGTTGGTGACATCGGGGATTGGAAAACCCCGAAACCCGATTGTTATTCTCTGCTGAGAATGGAGAAGCACTCATGCCTAAGGGTTGTAACGAGCAGGACAAACCTGTGGGTCAGATCTTAATAAGGATTCTAGGGGAGAATCAAAGGAGCCACTCCGGCTCGAGGGTAATTTAGAACGATCCTTAAGAACGAGAGGTCAGGCAAAGGGGCCTGCTGAGGTAGGTCCCTGGGGTGTCGCCATTAGTTACTTCATGATTCACGCTTACTCTATCCTTCCACTATACTTGATCAGATGGTCAAGAAATATTTTGTAGGATCTTATATCAACGACCAAACATTAATTTGTGACTTTGGCCTTTGGCCCTTTGGATATTTTAGCTGGTAGGAGAAGCTGGATATCCCCAGAGGATGTAGTCTCGGAGTGACGTGGCTTGTTGATGTCATTGTTGATCTGGCACCGTTTGAGTGGCTACCACATGTCACCTTGATTCACAACTTTTGTATACCTAATGTGCCAACTATACCTTGACACTTGTCACTAGTTGTTTGGGTCACGTGTCATATTTGTCTTCTGCCACATGTCTCCCTCCTAGATCATGGCTTTACACTTCGTGGCTTCAGAAGTTTTGGAACTTTTATAACATCCTTTGATCATTGTCGAAGTGTCGAATAGATTTATAACCATATATATTTTCTTGTCTTGATCGATGGCTTCTGTTAACTCCGGGGCTCCGGAGTTTGATAATTCTTGGTTTATCTAAGCTTCTTATCTCCGGAGTAGTTCAATGCTTAATTCTAGATCAAATCTAGATCTAATGGTAGGGAAACCATATAAATCTCCTTCTTGATCGATGGTTGGCATTATTTCGTGACTTTGGGATTTCATGGATTTTTTCTTGTCTCCAGTAATTGTTGAAGTGGCGAAGTGGCGAAGTTATTTATCCACTACTTGACCCAACAGTCCATAATGCTATTGATTCATATATGACGGTTGAGATTTAATCCTTCCCAACCTATGACTTTACCTTGATCTAATGATCCTGGATTGTCCCGAACTAAGAATGAATGGTTATTGTAACTTGATCCTTTACAAAAAGATTTCTTTACTCACAAAACTTTGTCTCCTGTGTTATTTCAAATGTGCCATCTCTTCTGAGCTTCGATTGAAATTCTTCCTTCTGAGCTTTGGGTTTATACTGGATTCTTCTAAACCTTGTTGACATCAATGACAATATCATACCATTGTGTCCAACATTCTCCCTCTTTGGCATTGATGGCAACATTTTCTTTGAAACATTTTTATTTATTTTGCTTATTAATTTCCTCCCCCTTTGACAACAATGATAGAGAAGATCTTTCTTTGCTCCCCCTGACCATGTTCCTCTTTTCTTCTGATGTGACTTTTGTGGTTTTAATGAGATATGTGAATTACTCCCAATTTTTGTTGAATATTTTCAAAGGTACTTCTCGGCAAAGGTTTTGTGAATATGTCTGCAATTTGTTCTTTGGTGTCCACATACACTATTTTAACCACTCTTTGAGTAACCTGATATCTTAATAAATGGTATTTGATTGGGATGTGTTTGGTTTTAGAATGAATTACTGGATTTTTAGAGATACCTATGGCACTAGTGTTATCACAATTAATAGTAATGGGATCATCATATCTTATTTGTAAATATTCAAATGTTTTTTTCATCCAAAGAACTTGTGTGGAGCACAATGAAGCATTAATGTATTATGCTTCTATTGTAGATAGTGATGTGGATGTTTTTTTCTTACTTAGCCATGCTACCAAAAATTTTCCTAAAAACAATGCTCCTCCATTGGTGCTTTTCCTATCATCTATACTACCAGCCCAATCTGCATCAGTGTATGCAATTAGATTGAAGTCTTTATATTTTGGATACCATAATCCAAGTTCTAAGGTGCCTTTAAGATATATGAATATTCTCTTTACTTCTTTTAATTGATTTTCTTTAGGTGCGTATTGAAATATCCCCATGAGTCCTACAACCTGCACGATGCCAGGTCTTGTTGCTATTGAATTGAGTAGACTTCCAACCATTCATTTGTACATTGTTTGGTCCACTTTTGGCGAGTCATGTTCTAGGCTTAGTTTACATCCAGTGACTATGAGAGTACTCATAGGTTTATTTTCTTCCATTTGGAATTTATTTAGTGTTTCCTTGATATATTTGGCTTGGGAAATGAATATTCATTTTTTTGTTTGAGTTACTTGTAAACCTAAGAAGGAGGATAGTTCTCCCAGCATAGACATTTCAAATTCTTCTTGCATTTTGGTTGCAAAGTTTTTGCTTAGTATAGTAAGATTACTTAGAAATATAATGTCATCTACATATACCACCACAATAATCATGTTTTGATCCTCGATTTTGATATATAAGTTGTTGTCAGTAGTCCCTCTCTTATATCCTTGTTTTTGCAGGTATTTATCAAGCCTTGAGAACCATGCTCTGGGGGCTTGTTTAAGACCACATAGGGCCTTATTTATTCTTGATTTTGTATTAACATGAATCCTTTTGGTTTCTCAACATAGACTTCTTCTTCTAGTGTTCCATTAAGAAATGTTGACTTGACATCCATCTGATAGATTTTGAAATTTTTGAAGCATGCAAATGCCAGGAACATTCTGATGGCCTCCAGTCTTGCTACTGGAGCAAAAGTCTCTTCAAAATTAATACCTTCCACTTGGGAATATCCTTTGCAAACTAATCTGGCTTTGTTCTTTATAATCTCCCCATTTTCATTTAGTTTTTTCTTGAAGATCCACTTGGTTCCTACCCCACTCTTGTCCTTGGGTCTTGGAACTAGTTCCCAAGTCTGGTTCTTCTCTATTTGATCTAGTTCTTCATCCATTGATTTTATCCAATCTTTACTTTTGTTGGATTCTTTAACTAAAATAGGTTCTATCAGGGATAATATTGCTTGTTTTGAGTCAAATGTGAGTTTCCTTCTTGTTTCCACTCTTGCATTTTTATCTCTAATAATCTGACTTTCAGGATGACTCGTATGAACCCTTTTTGATGGGGCTTTTGGTAAGGATGTTTCTTCGTCGTCATCATCATCAGTGTGGGGTTCATTTTCTTGAGGTTCTTTATCAACTTCTTCATTCTAATATTTTCCATCACTTTTATCATCATATGTTGATATGTTTTGGGTATGACTTGTCTCAATTTCATATCATCTATCTTTACATTAGCACTTTCCACCATTTTATGTAGTCTTAGGTTATAACATCTATAATCCCTTCTTTTAGGTGAATATCCCATAAATATGCCTTCATCTGATCTTGGGTCAAATTTCCCTAGATTATCCTCATCATTCTTAATATAACATTTACTTCCAAAAATTCTAAAGTGTTTTACAGATGATGGCCTGCCAAACCATAGTTCATAAGGATTTTTGTCATGGTCGAGTTTCAATTGAGCTCAATTAAGTATGTGGATTTTTTGTAAGCTTGGCTTCATTTAACATGGTTTTTGCATCTTCTTGAACTATTATATTTTTTCTTTCCACCACTCCATTTTGTTGAGGAGTCCTAGGAGCTTGAAATTGTCTTTTGATGCCATGATTTTCACAGAATTGAATGAACTCTTTAGAGGTGAATTCTCCTCCATTGTTTGATCTCAAACATTTAATTTTGAAATTGTTTTCATTCTCTACAAGGACTTTGTATGTTCTAAACTTCTCAAAGGCTTCTGATTTTTATTTTAGAAAGTATACCCAAGTCATTCTTGTGTAATCATCAATGATGAACATAAAATAATGTTCACCATAAACACTTTTAGTTCTAGTAGGTCCACATAGATCTGTGTGAATAAGTTCTAATGTTTTTTTTTTGGAATTCTCTTTTGTTTTGAAACTAACTTTTGTCTACTTCCCTGTTTGACAATGTTTACAAATAGGATTTGAAGGCTTTATAATCTTTGGTAGATCCCTTATTGCCTCCTTCTTATTGGATTTGATTAAGTTTTCAAAGCTTATATGTCCCAACCTTCTATTCCATAGAAAACTTTCATCTTCTTGACCTAAACAACATTTTTCTTCTCCTTCCATGTCAAGGATGTACACATTGTTGGATGTTCTTGGTGCAACTGTCACTAGCTTCCATATATCTTTTATTTTTATCTCACATTTATGAGAATCAAAGGTAAGTATGTGAACCTGATCACATGTTTGAATTACAGTTAGGAGATTAGGCTTAAGATTTTCTACTAAAAGTACATTTTCTTCTTTGTCCTTATTATTCGCTAGGCTAACACTACCTTTTCCAAGTATCTTGGCTGACACATCATCTCCAAAGGTTACTTTTCCTTTTTCTTTCTTCGTTAACTTGAGAAATTTGATTTGATCTCCAATCATGTGTTTAGAACATCCATTGTCTATATACCATTGACATCCTTTGTTTTTGGCATACATGGCTACTTTACACTCTATTTTCTCTAGTTGCTTTTTCTTCCATACTTGTTTATTTTTGGGAATATTTATCTCTTTGACATACTTTGAAAATATACATTCATTGGCTTCTTGTCCATAGTTATTACATTTGAGGCATTCCATATTGTAATCTTGTAATGGAGAGAACAAATTATAGTTTATTTTATCTATATTGAACTTCTGACTTCTTTGGAAAATTCATGGATTGTGCCTTCTATAGGCTTTACAATGTATTGTTTTGTGTCCAAAATTATTACAGGAATAGCAATATCCAAGGAAGATATATTGATATATGTTAGAGGGATTTCTTCTGGTGATTGTATTCTTCTTGCCATCTTTTTCTTTAGTAGGGGATGTTGATTTAAGTTTATTTGGGACGGTCTCCAATGGAATCATGCTTGCCTTATTATCTTCTCTTCTTAAGGGGATTTTAAGAGCATCTTCATAACTGATTGGTCTTTTGACAGATCCTTGTGATGTAGAAGTTGATTCTTGGGTGTATCCCAAACCAGTCTTTTTATTTGGTGACCTATGACTACTGATAATTTCATCCAAGATATTTGAACTATTTTCAAATTTGGATCCCTTCTTTTCTTTCTCAAGTTCACCTTTTAGCAGCTCAATCTCAGCTTTTAACTTCTCACAAACTTGTTCTCTATCATTGAGTTGTTTTAAAATGACTTCTTGAATTCTTTTAGCTTCTAGGAGCTCAGACTTCAAATCATTGATGATATACTCCGATTCTTTGATGGTTCTTAACGCATCTATTTCTCTTGATTGATGTTATTCTTAAAATTCTTGAAGTTGTGCCCTAAGTATGTTGTTCTTCTTTTTATACTTTCTTAGTTCCTCCAAAGAACTAATCAATTCATATTCTAGATCTACTTCACCTTCACTTTCAGAGTTTTCTTCATTATCTATATTATTGTTTTGAGTGTTCATTCCCATAAATAGAAGCTCTGAATCTTGATCTTCACCTATGTATGAAGAGCTGATGTATTCTTTGGAGTAGAAGTTTTTATTTTTCTTATAAAATTTCTTCCTATATTGGTTTTTCTGGTTGTGGGTTTCTTCATCATCATTATCCTCCTACTTGGGATAGGGGCATTTGTTAGCAAAGTGTATGATTCTGCCATAGTTGAAACATTTGAAGGGTAACTTTCCTTTATATTTTCCAAATCCTTTATGGAGTTTCTTTATAAATTTGGTCTCTTATACATCTGATATGTTTGACTGATCTTCATTAGACATATGTTTATGTTTCTTCTTTTCTTTGGATGCTTTAAAGGTTGTTTCTTCTTTTGATGGTTTTATGTTCCCTGTTCTCATCGCATACACTATAATAATTCCATGGAGCTGATCTACTGTGATTTTTTCAAGTTCTAGTCTATCTTCAATTGTGGAAATTTTGGCATTATACCTCATAGGCAATGACCTTAAGATATTTTGTACAATACGTTTGTCTGAAATTTCTTCTCTTGGTACTTTGATTGAGTTAACTACCACATCTACCCTATGAAGGTATTCACAAATGTTCTTTTCTTATTTCATCTTCAAATTTTCAAACTGATCTCTATAGATTTGTAGTTTAGATTCCTTGACTTTGATATCTCCTTCATATATAACCCTCAGTTTTTCCCAGATCTCTTTAGTTGACTTACAATGCATTACCTTCACAAATATAGGATTTATTAATCCTCCTAGAATGGCATTGGCTTCTATTGAGTTGTCAATGCAAATATTCTTTCCTGCAGTATCTGTAGGTGGAGTAGTTGGTGTAGTGTAACCATCTACTACAGATTGCCAAACATCAAAACCAAGAGCCAACATGTAGCTTTTCATTCTTATTTTCCAGAAAGCATAACCACCTCTGTTAAACAATGGTGCTTTGTTGGAATACAATCCCTCTTGTTGATATGTTTATTTCAATATCTAACTTCCAGTTATTAGACTGTGTTGAAGGTACTTGCTCTGATACCAATTGTTGGAAATATTGAGAGGGGGGGTGAATCAGTATTACCTTTTTAAAAAATTAGTGTTTAATTTTTTATTCTAATTATCATCACTATTGATAAACAATGGACTTTGTATTTAAACAATCAATTATATAAGTATACTTCAACAAGCATTACAAAGTTTATAAAGAATAATCTTGTGTTTGTGAAGGACATCAATCCTCTTTAGAGCACATACTCTTGTAGACATAAATCCCCTTCTTCGGGGTACCAACCCTAGGAAGCACCAATTCCCTTGTTTTATGGAACCAACCCTTGGAAGCACCAACTCCCTTGTTTTTAGGGAACCAACCCTAGGAAGCACCAACTCCCTCGTCTTTAGGGAGCCAACCCTAGGAATCACCAACTCCTTTCTTTTCACACTTTACTTAGTAAAGGATATGAATCCTTCCTTGTTCCTCCCTTCCACCCTCACTGCATAAGTATATTTAGTTTTTCTTCTTGGACTCTGGTTTTCCTTTTTGTTAAGCCCTAATATTGGCTCATTACCCCTTAATTGGGGCATGTTATATTAGTAATGTTATTTTATTTATGTCAGATTTAGGCCATTAGTTTTAATTATACCTCCTAGTCTCCTATATATACCAAGGAGACATTTTCATTTTGAATCATCTTGTACTTGAATATTTAAGTGGGGTAAAAGGAGGTTGCCCCCTCGAAGAGGATTATTATCTGAAATTATCTCTTTTTCAAGGCATTGAGTACTTTTCTAAGGTTTTTCTATGCTATATTGATGTTTGGTTCTTAACATATGGTATCAGAGCTCAAGGTCTTGGGGTTTCGCTGCTACATCTGAGACACCTTGGAATTTTCGCTATAATTTTTTTTCTACAATGTTTCAAAAGGAACGGCTTGGAGGATATTTAGAAAACGGATCAAGGTATGTTGGTTTCAAAATTCATCTCCTGAGGCCTTATACTTTCGTAGATACAACTTGTACAAGATAGGGTTCTGGAATCATCCTGAACTGAGTCGTTGCAGAATTTTCGCTATAAAAAAATTTCTGTAATGTTTCAGACCCTGAACCTTGGAGGCTATTTATAGAAATTAGTAATGTATATATGGTATAAACTTCATCTTTAGTTCATCTTATATTTGTAGATACACCCTGTGGAATATAGGGTATCTGAATAGTCCTATTGACTAGTCTCAAGAAGGTGTTCCAGGTAAAACAATCATAACTTCTTCCTAGAGTATCCAAATTGCATGGGATTGGTTTCATTGGATCATGGACAGTCTGTAGTATCTCTCGTGCGAGTTTCAGAATTTTATATCAATTATTTTATGCGGGACACACTATACAAGTGAGATCTCTTGGAAAGGCCAAAAATCGGCAAGTTGTGGGGAAGTTACCGTAAATTCCACTTGGCACATCCAATTTTGATCAGACCTATGGAATTGCAGAGAAGAAATAGCAGAGAAATACATAAAAGAAAGTTGCATACCCAGAAGGGTCGAAACTTGGGAGATACAACAGAAGAAATATTGTCTAGCAGAACCACCTCAAAATCAAGGTTCAAAAGTGATACTTGGCCAACATGCCACCCAAAAAGGCAACTTCTACACCAAATATGCAAGATACCAGATATATAAAATATGCAGAACAGGAACGAAATGCTAGAAAAATCAGAATAACAGTAAAATATCCAGCATAAGCTTCA
>SNQJ01S0122237.1:20610-47523 GCA_010110895.2 Picea sitchensis | reverse complement strand
ATGATAAAGGAGTTCACCCCTCTCTTGGGCTACATCTCCTGGTCCAGCTTCCAATGGATCATTTGTATTATTTGCTCAAAGTGCTCAAAATGTGCTTTACAATGCTCAAAATTCCAAATAGACTGCTCCAATGGCTTCAGAACGTCCAAAAACCCCTAGCTGGGCTTTTTCGGCACCTTGTTTGACAAAAAATTGAAGAAGATAGGCTTCCTGGAAGTCCCCCTTCAAACTCGTTGTCTCTGCATCTACAAAATGCACCCTTGTTGGCTCAACCTAGCCCACACGCATATTTAAGCGTTAAAACTTAGCATCAGATGCAACTATGCAAACTGTAGGATGGTTACGGGCACACCTAGCCCTTAACCGTCAAGGGCAAGGTCGTATGACCCATATGACCGCGCGCAAGTGCAAAAATAGGCCCCCATTTCCACAAGCCAATGGTTAAAGGACAAGTGGTGGGTTGTTTGTATAACCATTGAAACCAAATCAAAATGCAACCGCGCACGCGCCAAACGGTATAGCTATGGGTCATATGTTAACACAATATGCGACCAGGGGCTGGGGTTAAGCCCCAGCCCGGTCGTGCCCCAACTATCCACATATGCAAACATATATAAATATATTGCCATATATATAACAAGGACCAAACAGTGGCGCACCGGTTGGCGACCCTTCCCAAGTCTCTTCCACCTGCCCGGAGGTCGCGGGGCCGACTCCGGCCAACAACATAATTTTAANTTTTTGTCTGTTTGTCATTTTGAACAGAACGCGATATCTCTCGCTCCCTACGTTTGTTTGAACCCAAATGAGTTGTTTTGGGTTCGTAACGATGAGGCCTACGCTCTCGTTCGATTTGAAGTGATTCTGAGCACTTTGAATTTTTAAGCAAAATTTGATCCCCTGGATCAACAGGAAAGTGGGATTTCCTCCAAGATTCCCTCAACCAACTCAACACTCCCTTAAACTAGACAATAGAGTGCTATAGTGCTCCCCCTGATATGGACAAGGAGTGCTAGCGTTCCTTGTGTACGAGAAGGGGAGCGTTGATCTTCCAAAAAGTCACCAATATGAGTAAATCCCTAGTAAAAATACTTGTTCCGACAGTAAGATGATGGGGCTTCTTCTTCTAACATGTTTTAGGGGTTGTAGCAAGTGTTTTCATGGTGTCGTTTGAGATGCGACACTTGCGATAATAAAAGTGTGATACTTGTGACACTTACAACACTGAAAGTGCGACACTGTCAAAGTGAGGAACTTTGATGTGTGACAGAATGCCCCCCAAAGTGTGAAGTCAGAAAAGGAATTTTGATGGTTGAAACACTTTGTAGATTCTTCAAAGCAAGGGTATGGAGTTGGAGAACCTGGTAGAAGTTGCAGACAACCATGAAACAATGTTAATATGTGTTCCATTCTCAAGGTAGGCATACCTATGCTCGTAATACAAATGACTCAAAGCACGACTGCCAATAAATACATTGTGGATCCATGATGATATTGACTAAGGATATGGCCACCAAAGATACCATGTGGATCTATCTCTATATGACCTGACTTGATCGCACCTACGAAATAATACACAGTGGAGCTACGATGTGATAATAACATAGCCACAGACCAATACAAAGTGGATCTATGTTAAAACATGTATATGAGTCGGATAATCACCATTGCAACCTAGGTAAAGTCTATATGTAGATGAATACTCAACCCAGGGTCTTCTTCCTGATCCTATAACAATGGGATTATGTCCATGTGAATAGATGATTTTATGTCAAACATGATAGAAACCACTTGATTACAGATCATTGAGGTATACCATTAATAAGTGAGAGAGAAATCACCATTGATGTCAATGATTCTCAAGGTACTTTTAAAGTACAATCTAGCGAATGTGAATAATGAGCTAAAGTTGAACATTTGTGGAATTAGTCAGTAATGGGTCATTGATGCATACCCACTTTCGAATGCGAGGAGGCATGCCATTGAGGCATGAAGGTCCCAAGGTACTGATGTGTTCCTTAGTCTATTTCTTGGATAATTTGTTGAAGTCGACACGAAAAGACTCGTCGAAGGAGGGAATTAATGTATCCCCCATCAATTGACATGAAACTCGTCACAAGAAATTGGTAAGATATAGTATATGAAAATGGATTGACACGGGTATGGGAACTGGTAACATTAGAGATGGTTGACTTTTCAGGTGAAGACTTCCCTTGAACATGGAGGCACGGCATAAGACTTGGCAACATAGATTCGGAGTGGACCAAAACACAATGCAGCGAGTGTTGGGGAATTCCTTGGATGGGCCAAAGGAGAAGAAAGACTCATAGGATTGGTTCAACGTAGAAGTTAATGGATTATCCAAGTGTATGGTAAGATGAAAACAAGTGTTGTGTTCAAGGGCGACCATAAGAGCTGCCTTAAAATCTCTCAAGAAACTTGACCCACTTCCTTCAATTTTTCCTCCATCTAGATAGATGAGTACCTATTTTTCATTTAACGAACTCGAGGAGGGTAACACGTGCTCGATATAACTCACCTTCGGAAATTTCCTCTTCCTTTATCTAACAAACTGGAAGAAGTAAGGGTTCATCCCCAAATGGGCCCTTCAATGTGTAATTTTGCGAGTCCAGAGAATGGAAAATCAGTTGTTTTTCATGTTTAGGGAGTTTGAAAATAACTTAAAGAAGACTTTGAGGTTGTCATTTTTCGTGATTTTAGTCTCTGAGGTCCGAAAAAGTATAAGATGATACGACAAAGAACTCTTCTAGCCGAGATTGACTAGAGCGTTCATTTTTCGTAGTTAGTCTATGAGGGTGGGAGGGGGGGCATTAATAGAGAAAATGTATTATGTTGGGACCGAAAAAGGGGTAATCTATCACCCAACAGACGTCTCTTCATATTTTAATGAGCTCTAAGTATGATAAAGTTTGATCAATAACGTCATAAGGTCATCAAAAAGTCTCTGCTCTGTAATTTCCTGTGTAATCAAGTTATTCTGGGCAGAAAATGTCAGCAGTTTCTTAAAAATCGACAATAATTTACGAAAAAACTCAAAAATAAATATTATTAATATGAAAAAGGGTGTAAATGACTCAATTTGGACATATTAAAAATCAATTAGGACAAAAACAAGTCATTCTTACCTTTCATTTTACCATTTTCCTTCTTCCTTGGGTTTTTCCCCCTTTGGAGCGATTTTTCGGCGTTGACTGCGGGAGCTACATGCAACCATTCACGATTTCGTCTAGATTAGGTTGGTACTATGGCCTTTCTTATTCATTTACATGTCTTTTTGTTCAATTTCATCCTTTATTTGATGAGCTTGGGCTCCTTGGAAATCCCTAGAACGTCGAACAAGATTGACGCTCCCTTAAGCAATCGAGGGGGCATTGTTCGAGATTTCAGCGCCCTGGTATGTCTTTTGGGGGAGCACTAGCGCTCTGTTTTTTCTTTCTAGGGAGCGCTAGGCACAAAAGTTGAAACGCTTTTTTGTTTTTAGGCTGTGAAAAAACAATTCTTCTTCTTGAAACTTGGCTAATGTTATTCTTTTGTGGATTTGTAGGTTTTCACTAGCCAATATGATTGAATGGAAGGAAAGAGAACATGAATTCTATGATATGGATGCCTTAAAATACCCTCAAGCGAGGGAATCTCTACGAAATTGTGGTTTTTTGAAGTAATTCAAGTTACAAAACATGAGAAAAGAAGTCCTTTTACTCGAGTATCTGATTGGGTTATGGGACAACGATGAGCAAACGTTCCAGATAAGATCTCATATGCTTGAGATCAACACTGAGGACGTATATTTCTTGATGGGGATCTCGAAGAGGGGAGCACCCATCCTTTTATCTAGACACCAGTCTACTCCACAGCCAACAAAGGCATATGTTGCCCAGTATTGTGTGTTGGGATCATGCTTGCTAGGGGGAAGAATCGTCATCAAAGATGTGATGGACCTATCTCTATGATCCATTCTCTTCGCTATCACTAAACTAGCAGGAAGCACATGTTGGGCTATTTAATTGTTGTAGTAAAATCCCACATAAATTGTCAACCAGGTTCGTAAGCTGATGAACTACAGACATAGTATGTGCAGGTAACTGATAGAAGTATACTCTAGTTTGTCTTTCCAGGAGCAAGAGAACTAAGCAATCACTTGATCAAGTAGAAACTCAAACCAAACTATCATTACTCTATACTGGAACTTAACAATCAACTAAGGGATCAATCATGTAAATTCTATAAAAAGCAATCATTTATTGATTAATGAAAACAAAACAACAATTTCCCAAGCATATGTTTGTATCAACCAACTTTATGGATCCACTCAAGTCTCCATGTGATTATGTTACTAACCTATCATGAGACTAATCAACTAGATAATGTTCCCTAATAACCAACCCTATTCTTAACCTAAGAGGCTTACCTCATAACAAGCATGGCAGACTACAGGGTGCCACTGCATTCTTACCCACACACAATAACCAGTGTACAGGTGAATGACTCTGAAAGAGTCTTGCCACAAATTTTGAAACTTTACTTGATGAAGCAGCAAAGTAACTATATTCTGGGAACACTTGCAACTCTCAGCAAAGAATTTAAACATGCATCTTGTACACTAATCAATAGTTACACTCGAATGTAAACACACAACATGCATTTAAACTAAGCTCTTCGCTCCTGGAATGTTATCTCTCGTTGCTACAGTACCTCTAGAGGTCACACCATGCATAACAAGCAAGTAATTCAAATCCCCAAAGACAAAGTCTCATTAACAACCTATGCCCTTAATATTGTAGAGTCTGGATACAGTAACTGATTATTCTGCAGATACAATCCATTCTGTCAACAGTAAAAGATGTATTCAAAGTTTATTGAAATGTGACCAGATCATCACAAAGCTTCTATATTTAATATTAATTCCTCTTATCTGAAAATAAGTGATAAAGTATTTCCTTGTGAATAGATATGAGTTATTGAAGTCTCAGTGTGCTCATACATCTCATTTCAGATCGTCAGAATGTGCTCAATAAGCCAACCCTTGTTAATTTAGAATCAATCGTGTGCATATTGTATTATAACCCTAGGTTGTCACATATATAGTAGATGAATGCTAGATCTTAATTTAGTTTTATCCAGTGAATAAGGTGAGTGCTTACTTATTCATCATTTATGGGAAGTATTTAAACGAGGTATTTGAGATTAAGTAAGCTACAAATAAATACTGGAACAGATGTGACCTTCAAATGTCTACAGAGAAGGAGATATACTTTGGTGATATACATGCATAAAATCGTTTATTTGCAATCTATGTGTTCATATGAAAGCATCTCCATCGTACTAAGGGCAATCTGATTCATAGTTTAAGAGAAATCCCCAATGGGTACAGAACACACAAAACCTCAAGCAAAACTTAGAATCTAAAGATCTCTCCACACCAATCTGTTCAAAAATGTAGCTACAGCAAAGTAAATAACAGGTAATACACAGATAACTCAACTTACCAGGGGAGGTGGGCCCATGCCTTCCCAAGTAGTGAGTGAAAACAATTCAGTAACTCACCACGCTTATGAACAAGGATAAATCAAAACCTAATTAATATCACACATCAACCCTTACTTTACTCACAACACATCCATCATAATATCAAGACAACAAATGGATAACACAGTTTTTCATTAACTTTTGCAAAGAGTATGTACATCTTGAAAATTACACAGAGAAAAACCCCTCATATATATCTGGTTCTGAGTATATCAGATTACATTGCTTTCCCCAGTTCTCGGGAACTCAGGGCCAAAAATGACTTAACAAAACTAGAGGGTCTTACTAACCACGATTTCCTCTATCTCAGGAAATCGTTACAACTATCTTAGATATCATCCTGTGCAGAGTTCAGACCCCGATATGGTGCTACTCTAGAAGATTTTTTCGTGGGTCGATCCCTGTGTAAATAGAATATTGTTGGGTGCAAGGGAAACGGTCAACAACCATTACATTAACCATAAGAACAATACCCATGCTGCTAACTTCATCCTGGGTGCGCACAGCTAGGAGAAGCTACAACCTTAGGTACCGAAATGCCTACATAGGTATTGGAAAGTCGGGAATAGTGCGGGAACAGTTGTTGCATTGAAAAGGTATGTGTCTTTTATCATTGGTAAACAAATAGCTAAAATATCCTAATTAATTTATCAAGAACTTCAGAAATTATCGAAATAAACAACTTTTACCTCATGTTGTAATCAGGATCTTTAGGCAAGAAAATAGGTAGTAATAGGAGGTAATAAGTTGGATTTAAATGCCTAGGTAGGGGGGTACATGGCCAAAATAGGTGTATGGTGAGTGACAAAATGGGAGCTCAACAGTACTAGTGCCCACCTTGCTTCCAAGTCTCGGATATCATATGTTATTCAGTGCTTGGAGCCCGGTATTTTCAACTGGAGTGCAGGGTTCTTGAGAAAAATCAAAGAGTAGATGTCTAAGTGTAGAACATGCAGACAAAAAAAAATTGGATACAAATATTTCTTGGTTTTATTCTTTCTAGAGCGAGTACCATAGATACAGTTGCAGGTTGCATTGATAGCACGCCCTGCATCCAAGCCCTAGATGGAGCGGTGGACGAGTCTTTCACCTCGTTTGGGGAATGAACCCTCAGACTTCCACTTTACCATTGACTTCTTCACATAGTGGAGAAGACAACTTGTGGTTATAGAGGATTTCTTGTATTTTAGAGTTGACTTTAGGGGCAGCGCGGATTTAGTGTTCCCCGAAGAGGCATAGTGGGATGCATCAGGTAAAAAAAAAAGATCATGACCTTGCAATAGTGTTTTTTTGTTTTTATATGTGTATATGTATTTTTTTTTTGTACAATGAGGGATCTAAATCATTTGTTTTCACCATGTAGACAAAGTCACATCACGTCCGGCGGGGATTCCAACACTAAGACGCCATGGAGATGCTCAAGCAGCAGCGGAGGTTGACGTCAAAGTAGGAGGACTTCGTGAGATGGAGAGGACCCTCTGTGGGTTGACCATGGGCATTCCTTCCATGAGGATATGAGATGTACCCTTACATATTTAGAGACATACAATTGGGGTGCCGGAAGGCCTTAGTCATCTGATGCGACGAGTGGCTAGAGCAGTTGTGTGCTATGTTGAGCACAATGTAGTGCAGGAAGACGAGTAGAGTCTCTTAACATGTTAGTCTTTTATGATGATATCATGGGCATAACGACCCACATTTTTCCTTGTTGTGTACTTTTTGGACGATGTATTTTGACACACTTTTGTTATTTTNATTTACATGCTTTATGTTCTTAATACTTATCTATGTGCAATATACCAATCCAAAATATAATTTGCTAACGAGTTTGTAGTTGTATTAAGTTCTGTCAATATATGCCTATATTCTAAAAATTCAAAAGATCTCTCGAGACGGTGAACCCTTAGATGGAGACATAGCAAAGTTGGATTACGAACAGTGTATTCACGGTTTAGTTGACAGACCACGAGTTGAGAATCAAGGTTGATAATCAATTGAGATATACCTAGAGAAGAAGCTTCAGCTAAAATTCCAATGACAACATGATATTTTGCAACATTATTAGTTGTAGATACGAGGCAAATTCCTCCTAAACTCACTAACTTGCCAGAGTGGTAGATGACCCAAGTTGCAGAAGCGATATTCTGGGTATGTCGACTAGCGCCATACGCAAATCCAAAATAGATAGGAAAGGATGATGAAGTCTGTGCATTCAAGCATAAAGCAAAGTATAAGAAGCTTTAAAGATTGGGGCAAAACTCATGAGCACAAAATCAAAGACACACCAAATAAAAAACATATAGTACAATAATGTACAAAGCACACATTCGAGATATTTTATGCATAATACTTCTTTAGGTAAAGCCCATTTCGGGGCTCACTGAGAGATAATCCATCGTAATCCGATAACTTGTAGGCACCTCTCTAAGGCACACACTTTATGATGTATAGCCCATACCACATAGGTTCTAACTTACCTGCACCAAGTTTTTCATGATCTTGGTCATAGACTAGGACCAGGTCTCCTTCTCTGAAATCGTGAGGTTGAACAGAATTATCGTATTGAGTCTTGATGCATTTTTTATATGTCTCATTGATGAGAGAAACATCGTGACGGGTTTCATCCAACTTCGTTAGATATAAAAATTGTTCTTCTTCGACATAAGTATGTGGTAGGAGTTCTACAGTAATTTTAAAAGACGAAATCTTGCATTCAATCGGTAACACTACTTCCAACCCATATACCAATTGGAAGGGTGTAAATCTAGTGGCGGTTTTAACTGAATTCTAATAAGCCTAGAGTGCAGAGAAGAGTTGCAAATGCCAAGAGGTTTTGTTCACCCCCACTATTCATTGAAGCATGGTTTTTAAGACTTTGTTGATGGCTTCAACTTGTCAATTTGACTGAGGATAGTAAGGGGATGAATTTTCATGATGAAAACCTAACTTGGTGCACAATTCGCCCATCATCTGGTTTTGGAAATGGGATCCATGATCGGTTACAATAGCTTGTGGGACTCTGAAGAGAATGATAATGTGATTGAACACGAAAAGTGTTGCAGTTCAGCTATCGTTAAGAAATGTAGGCATAGCCTCAGCCCATTTAGTGAAATAATCGACGATGATGATAATATAATCGTGCCCCCCACCGGGCTGAGGTAGGCTTACATTACATGAAATTGATACCCCATTTGGAAAAGGGATCGATGGATACAATGGGATGGAGTGGAGCTGGGTGGGTATGTGATGTCTTTTGAAAGATCTGACAGGGTGGGAATTTTTTAACGGCCTCAATGCAGTCTTTGAATATGGAAGGCAAAAAATAACTGACACGTAATTTTTTTTGGACTAGAGCCATCCCAGAAAGATGACCACCACAAGCTCCAAGGTGACAGTCATTTAGAACTTGTTCATCCTATTCATGGGTTAAGCAACATCGTAGAACAATTTCAATACCTCGACGATACAAAGTGTCATCAATGATAAGGTAGTGCTTTGAATGGTGTCTAATGCGACATCGTTCATCACGTGAAATGCCTGGTTGAAAGCGTTGGGTCTGGAGATAATGAAGAATGTATCCATACCACGGATTAGAGGTACTAATGAGAAACAATGATTCATCAAGAAGGGAATAATTGGGCTCAGTATTCTCATCAGTATGGGGAAGATCGTAAATTAATTCCACAAAAACCAACGATTTCTTAGCTTTGGATTTGGAAGACTTGAGATCGAATTCTTGGAGAATGACGATCCATTTGGAATATTTCCCCCAAGTAATTGACAAGTCAAGATGTGATACATGGGGTTCAAGTCATCAATGATCATGGTAGTGCGAAGAAAAATATAGTGGTGAAACCTTTGGACAACAATGGCTGCTACCAAAGCCAACTTTTCAACATGTGAACAATGGAGTTCAGGACCCGAAAGGCTCTTACTTAAATAGTAGATCACATGTTCGACGTCATCATCATCCTCTTGGACTAACACCATGGAAATAGTGGAAGCAAAGGTAACTAAATAAAGGATGTAATCTTTCGCATGGTTGGGAGGATGTAAAAATGGTGTATTCGTTAAATTATGCTTGAGATCATCAAATGAGCATTGAGTAGTTGCATCCCAGATGATAGGGGCATCTTTCTACAGTAGTCTCATGAATCCTTTAGTAATTTCGACATAATTGCATATAAAACAGCGGAGAAAGTTTGCCTTCCCTTGCAAACTTTGTAGTTGGGTAATATTGTTGGGAGAAGGTAAAGCGAGAATAACTTTAAATTTTAATGGATCCATCCTAATCCCATATTTGGATGCTACAAAGTTGAGGAGTCTCCCTGATTCAATAGAAAAAATGCATTTATGGGGGTTCAAACGTATGTTGTAAATCCTACATCTAAGAAAGATTTCCCTTAGATGTCTAATATGATCTTGTCGATGAGCCGAGTGAGCTGACAGGTCATCGAGATAGGGTTCAACAATATGTTTGATGTCATGGAAAGCATATGACATAGCCTGTTGAAACATGGCTCCAACATTTTTTAGGCCAAAAGGTAATTTCCAATAGGTGAAATTACCCCATTGGCAGATGAAGGTTGTTTTGTGTTGATCAACAAGTAAAACATCGATCTAGTTATATCAAGAAAATCCATCCATAAAAGAGAAAATGACATTTTCGACGCAATTATCGATGATTTGGTCGATAAAGGGAGTATGGTAATTGTCCTTCCGACAAGCCTTATTTAGATCCCTTTAATCGACACAAACATGAATTGCCCCTTGTTTCTTGGCGACCGGAACAATGTTGGAAACCCATTCGCTCAAAGGTACAAGATAAATAAAACCAAACTTTAGTAACTTTTCTACTTCTGCCTTGATTGTTGCAGTTTTCTTGGGATGAACCGGGCGAAGTTTATGTCTCACAGGTTTAAATCCAGGGTAATTTTTTATTTCATGCACAATGATCAAAGGATCGATCCCTGGAATTTCTTCATTGATTTAGGATCAGATGTCATGGACTTATTTAAACAAGGCAGTGTAAGTTTTAATCTCTTCAGTTGAACAATTGGCACCTAGTTGTATGTTTTCCACAATACCTTCTTTTGTGGATATGTCAACACTGATTGTCTGAGATATGTTTCCCAAATTTCCCTTAGAGATTGTATCATGAGTGAGTGTCATAGATTGGGGAGTGTCTGCGATATCAATTGGAAATATAGATGAAATATCTTTCTCAATCTCATCCAAAATGGGAAGAAAGGATGAATGGTGGTGGTTGTCATCCCATGGTGCCTCCTCGATACTAAGCATTTTCATAATGGATTGATCGGATGGAAACATTTGTAGGATGTAATCAAAAGTGGAGGATAGGGTAGAGAGGCAGATTGAAGGGCATCATACTTGGCGTCTATAGGACTAAGTGACATAATGTCACCTAGTGAATTGAATTCTAAGGGACTAGGTACGATCCATGGATCAGATGAATCGAGGGATTGATGTACCATAGTCGAAATCATATTAAATATTGTGATATGTTGTGTGGTTGGAGGAAGAGATGTGGGGAAAGTGCCCATGAGCGAAGAATATTTCAGTAGAACTACCCCTACACTTTCATAAGTAATCTTTGAATCCCCCCAAAATGCAATATTGTTGGTTGTTTGAGTGTGAGCATCAGGGGTGTAGTAATCTAACTGATCGTTCGTCACTATTTTTCCTTGATGAGGAAATTAGACACATCAAAAGACTGATGAAGCGACAACATTCATAGCATAGAACCAACTTCTTCCTAGCAACAAGTTATAATCAAGGGAAGCGTCAACTACTTCTACATCGACAAAAATATTTTTTTCCCCCAGTTGAACGACTAAGTATTGTAAAAATCCATGAGGTTGGAAACCTCTTCCATAAAATGATTTTAACATGGTGGGAGATTGATTAAGACCATGTGATTTAAGGCCTTTCCAACAAGCTAAGTACATGACACATGTTGATGTTCCCTCATCCAAGATTGTGCGATGAATATGTTGATTATGGACAACGACATCAATTTGGAAAGCAAGTTGGTGAAAGAGTCGTGATTTAAAATTATCCAGATTGAACGTGATATTATTTGATGACTCGGGATCTATAGCTCTGATGGACGCCAAGAGAGTTCTACATTGACTAGGGAAATGTTGTAGAAATTCGAGAGCTGACATGCCACAAGGTGCTTGGCCAAATATTCATCAATTTTGTAGTTTTGGGTGGCAGGAGAGTTGGGATTAAAGGTAGACTTTCTAATTATGCTCTAGGGTGGACATAAGATAGATTCAAAATTTGGTTTTTCAATCTAGAGAGGTCGATACAGAGGAGTAACTTAATTGGAGGGTAGATCAGGAGCAATTCCATTAGTTACATTTTCCTTACCGGGTTTACTTGGTGGTGTGTCATATGTCGTAGTGTGCATGGTCAAATCTACACTATTAAACAAATAAAGGTGTGCACTCGATGAAGCATCCTCATTAGGAGGATGACCTAGGTTGCCTCCTTGCGGAGGTGCAAGATTGTGTGCAACCAGTGACTATTTTTGTGGAAAAGGATGTGTCAAGACAGTGGGTTGAGAATTTCCTTTAAATAATTTAGCAACTTCTTCCCGGTGGGGACAGTCTCGTGTGTAGTGATCTTCAACACACATGAGACATGGAAATTTCGGTTTGCACTGTGGTTTATTTTCAGTAGCAGGTGGTTGTGCTTGTGTTTTTGTATTTTCAGTTTGATTATTATTTTTCTTGGGTTTATTCTTATTTTTCTTTTTCCCCCCTGATTGTTATGGTGAAGCAGATTGGACTACATTCACTTTAGATACTTGAGTAGGGGTGGATTTTGATGAGAGTGGAGTCTGCACTATAGTCGAGGTAGTTATTGAATGATTGGTTGTGCCAGTCGATTGTGAACCAGACTGGTTTTTTATGGAACCGATAACACCATATGAATGAGCAGTGGAGGATGGTTTTGATGGATCGGTTGATGTGTGGGGAGCGTTTGGGATCAATTCATACAAAGTACCGGATTGGGAATAAACCAGATCCAAATACTGGGCACTAGCAATAGCTTCCTCTCCTATGACTACACCACCCATGGCTACATCACGAGCAATGGGAGGTAATAGAGATTTCTTGAACCATTCAGCCAACAATTGGTCGGGAATGGTTGCTTTGATCAACCGTCGTTGTCGTCTCCATTCATGAATATGATCAGAAATATGTATGGAGTTAGTCTGACGAAGGGAGGTCAAGAGTTTCGTGTCAGTTTTGTGTCTAATGGGAAATTGCAAGTGGGTGAGGAAATCGATGGCAAGTGAATTAAAATCTTGAAAAATTCTACGCTATAACTCAATGTACCATTTATTCGATGAACCCGTAAGTGTATGTTGGAAAAGACGTAAACGAATAGAGTCATCCATCATTGAGTTTGATGAACACCACAGATGAAACGTCATGACGTGATTATTAGGGTATTCTCTAGGTTTACCGTCAAATTTTGGAATATCATAAGGTAATTTGGCTAGAATGACTGGCCAAAAAGGGGAGTGTAATATGGGATCGTTTGTTAATCTCGACAGATCTGGTAGATCTAAAGTGGCCAAGAATTGCAACTGTTGATTGGCTTGAGGATGATACTAGTGTGGCATAGAAACACCAGTAGGACCGTAAACTGGTTGTGGTAGATAGTTGTATCCAACGGGTCCTCCCATATGTTGTTGTTGTGGATTTTGACCAGCGAAAGTGGGATTCATTTGTTGGGGAATTTGCATAAAAGGATAAGGAAAACCCATTTGGCCTTGGGGAGGATAGCCAGTGTAATCCAAGGGAGGATAGCCATATTGACCTTGAGGTGGGTAACCATGTTTCCCCTAAGGAGGTTAACTCGGTTGAACCTGAGGAGGGTAAGTGATTTGACCCTGGGGAGGAAAGTATGATTGGTCTTGAGGACCCCAAGTGGAATTAGGCATACCTGGGAGGGGTTGTCCAGAATATAGTCCAGAAGGATTGGGATTTATTGATCCTCCTTGTGGGTTGAGATTTAAATATTCTCCCTGATGTGGTTGATTAAAAGGTCCTTCTGGGGGTGGTCCCCAGGACTGTTGCGGTTTTTTGATAAAATAAGTTTGAATTTGTCCCCCTGCCATAGGTTGGGTAACAAGTGGGATTTGTCTTGTGAAAGGGGGTTGTCCCCCAGTCAGGATTTGTCCACTAAAAAAAGGTTTCCCCCCAGTCAGGATTTTTCTACTGAACGAGTGTTTCCCCCTAGTTGGTATTTGTCCACTGAAAAAGGGTTCCCCCCCCAGTCGGGATTTGTCCACTAACGGAGGATTTCCCCACAATAGGGATTTGTCTCGCAGTCAAGTTTTGTTGTATGGAAAGGTTTTGCATTCTTTGATGTGAAGGTGTCCCAATGGGATTTTGTGGCATGTATGAGGTCGTTGCTTCAAGAGGGATGGTAGGTGTAATCATCACGGTACTTTACAAATGACTAGGTACTACAATTCTTGCGTCACTTGTTACTTGTCTTCAGGTGGTAGCAGTATTGATTGTTTGTCTGATAGGATGGTCAAAGAGTGGTCAGCTAAAATTAAATTTTTCATAAATATCCCGACCCGATGGAGTTATCCATATAGGACGAACAAGAGTTTGTTGTGGATCTACCATTTCAGTAGAGAAGATAGGGGTAGTATATTCCTCATTGGAGTTTGGTTGTGGTTGTTCCATGTCTAGTCGATCATATGGCCTTGATGGTAACCTAGGATGATCTTCAACTACAATGTTTCCTTAGGAGTCTACTCGGAGAAGGAGTGGATCATGAGGGTTTGTCAAAGCCGGGTTTGCAGGAGGGGTAGGACCTTCCTGAACTACTACTAAATCTCTCTCGAAATTTTTGATCAAAGGAGTAGCGACACTCCTAGCATCCAAATAGTTTTCAACCTCTTCACGGTAAGTGTCTTCAGGTGAGTTAGCCTTTTGGAGGAAACCCTTGCATCCTACATGATCTACGAATACCTTTATCAAAAGCAGTATCAATTTTAAGGACAATTAAGGTAAATAAACAACATTCTCTAAAAAATCTAGAAAACCATCAAGCAAAACAATAACTTCTCTCAATGAGCGCACTAGTTGATGATGAAATCCAACATCGTGTGAACAAAGTGAGAAGGGGATAGGATTTGAGCGGGTGGATCAGTTAAGTTGGTGGACTTCTTAACAGAATTATGTCTTGGTGTAAGTTCCCTCACGTTTTTACCCATGGGTTACCCTCCAAGGAGCCCGAGTGAGTTTGACCAATGTCTGATCCAGGTACAACGAAGACTTTCCTTCATTGTCACATCATGTAAGAACCCTAAATATTATGGCCACTAAGGATACTATAAGGTACCGAGTATATTGTATTAGAAGAGGAGAGAAATAATGCAGAAAATAACAACGAGATAGCAACAGAATACGAAAATATTGCAGAGATAACAGCAGAACAACAAATTATATGGAACCACAACACCAGAATTATACCTTTATTGATATGAAACAATGTTCACTTGCCTCTTTGAGGGGGAAACCTCCAGCAGAGCAGAGCTCTATTACAATAATTCTTCAAGACAAAACTTCTCATACGCTCTATTCTTATTTATACTAAATCTATCTATCCAAAAGAACAATCTAGAGGAAGATCCTTCTAGAAGTGGAAGATTCTATTAGGTCTTCTTACATTTGACTTATTCCTCCTTGTTGCTAGGCCTTATTAATATTGACCTTTATTACATGGAAATATATTATTCTACCCACATGAGGGGTTAGGTAGGTTATGTCCCTAACATGCCCTCCCCCTTAAAACCAGCCTTGTCATCAAGGCTTGAGATGAGGAAATTGTTGTAGAATGTTAGCTGGCTCCTAGGTGGCATTGGCTGGAGTTGTATCTTTCCACTGGACTAACACTTCCTTGATGGTGTGCTGACGAAGACGACGCTCACGCTAGTCCAAAACTGCTTGTGGCTGTAACTAGATGGATCCTTCTTCATCCAACTCGAGAAGGTCGGTTTGAGTTTGGCACTTAGTTCCAATCACCTTCTTTAAGAAGGAGACATGAAAAATAGGATGGAGGTTAGAAGAACTGGGAAAAGCTAATTGATAGACCACATGTCCCACGTGCTTGAGAACTATATAAGGACCATAAAATTTGGGTGCCAATTTTTGACAATGTTTGGCAATGAGTGAAGTTTGCTTATAAGGTTGCTGTCGAAGAAATACCTGGTCTCCTTCAACAAATTGACGTTCTGAGCGACCTTGATTGTCTTGTTGCTTCATGCAATCCTGAGCCATGACCAAATTCTCTTTGAGGGTATGGAGAATAGCTTCTCGAACTGTAAGAGTTTGGTCAACCGCCTAGACCTTCGAGACACCTGGCATGTAGGAGAGAATGGAAGGTGGATTTTGTCCATATATTGCTTCAAAAGGAGTCATGCGAGTAGTTGTATGGTAAGAAGTGTTGTACCACCATTCAGCTAATGGTAACCATCGAACCCATTGATTTTTCCTTTCAGAGGAAAAACACCTCAAATAAGTCTCCAAACACTTGTTGACAACTTTAGTTTGATCATCAGCCTAGGGATGATAGGTGGTGTTGAGATGTAATTGAGTGCCCTGTAGCCTGTAAGTTCTTGCCAAAAATTGCTGGTGAAAGTGGGATCTCGATTAGAAACAATAGAATGAGGCATGCCATGAAGCTTGAAGACATGATCCATGAAAAGTTGAGTCATAGTGGATGCAGTAAATGGATGTTGAAGAGCACAAAAATGAGCATACTTGGAAAGACGATCAACTACCACCATGATGACTAACTTGTTTCCTGATTTAGGTAATCCCATAATAAAATCTATAGAGATGTCCCTCCAAATAGAAGGTGTAATCGGAAGCGGTTGGAGTGTGCCAGAATCTTTGATTGTTTCACCCTTGTTATGTTGACAAACATCACATTCTTCCACAAAAGTGTGAACGTCCTTTTTTATACCATCCCAGAAAAAAAAAATGTTTGACCTTGTCATAGGTTTTGGTAAACCTTGAGTGAGCTGTGGGTGTAGCATGAAGCTCAGAAAGCACCATGGATTTAAGTTGTGATTGTTTACTTAAATACAAACAACATTTGTATCGAAGCTCATCATTATGCCAAGAGTACCCTGGGGAAATTGGAGAATTGGCTTGCTATTGTTGGATCAAATGTAAAATTTTAGGATCTTGTAGCCATTCCTGGTGAACAGCTTGGAGCCAATCTGGTACAATGAAGGAGAGGGAGAAAAGGGACCCTTCATCTTCATATTTTCGAGAAAGAGCATCAGCAACCACATTTTCTTTTCCTTTATTGTAAATGATCTCATAATCATATCCAAAGAGATTAGTTATCCATTTTTGTTTCTCTGGACAGGAAGGTCGTTGCTCCAGAAAATACTTGAGGCTTTGATGATCTGTCTTAATTTGGAAACATTGCCCCAAGAGATAAGGGTGCCAGAGATCCACTGTATGCAGAATAACCAAGATTTCCTTTTCATAGATTGCTTGGCCCAAATGGTGCTCTGACAATTGTTTGCTGGTAAAGGCCAAAGGTATGCCCTCTTGCATAAGGACTGCTCCAATTCCTCTCTCGGAGGCATCACATTCCAGGACAAAGGTCTTTGTGAAATCAGGAAGGGACAACACCAGGGTAGTACACATAGTTTCCTTCAAGGCTTGAAAGGCCTGGTCAGTTGTGGGAATCCAAGTGAAAGAATTATTTTTAAGGAGAACAGTGAGAGGCACCACAATCTTTCCATAATTCTGAACAAACTTGCGTTAATAGCATGTTAAACCAAGAAAACCACACAATATTTTGATAGTCTTGGGGCAAGGCCAATCCTGCATTGCTTCAATCTTCTTAGGATCCACCCAGACACTAGCCTTGCCAACAATATGACCCAAGTACTTGACTTTGAGGGTCCAAAGGCACATTTAGAGTGTTTGAGGAAAAGTTGATGTGAGAGAGTAGATGGATAACTTGATCCACATGGGCAAGATGGGATTGCCAAGTTTTACTATATATGAGAATATCATCAAAGAAAACTAAGACAAAATGACAGAGAAAAGGATGAAATACATGATTCATGAGGCTTTGGAAGGTGGAGGGGGAATTACACAGGCCAAAGGGCATGACCAAGAACTCATAGTGACCCTCATGAGTTCAAAAGGAAGTCTTAGGGATGTTAGATTCTTGCATACATATCTGGTGGTAGCCAGAACACAGATCAAGTTTAGTGAAGTACTGAGCACCACTCAACTCATCCAAGAGATGATTAATGACAAGAATGGGAAACTTGTCATTGATGGTGAGTTTATTGAGGGCATGAAAGTCAAGATACATGCGCCAAGTACCTTCTTTCTTAAGTACCATGACCACGGGAGAAGAATAAGGGCTGGTACTAGAGCGGATAACACCCACTTGGAGCAATTCCTACACTATTTTCTCAATTTCATTCTTTTGGGGAAAGGGATGATGATAAGGGTGGACATTGGGAGGAAGAATTCCATGAACAAGGGGTATGGAATGATCATGAACACCACGAGAAGGCGGAAGTCCCTGAGGAGTGGAAAAAATAGCTTGGTGTTTGGAGAGAATGGCTTGGAGGTCATGATGCACAGAGGGTGTCTCAACCTCTTGAATAGAATGGAGTTGAGCAATAATACCGAAGTGGCCTTTCTTGAGGAGATTTTCCATGCGATGGGAACTGATGATCTCAGGAGAACCAACTATGAGACCTTGGAAGTGATACATTTGTCCCTCCTGTTGGAATTACATGGTTAATTCCTTAAAATCCATAAGAATGGGAGCCAAAGTGCGTAACCATTCAGCACCTAGCACAATGTCATTTCAATGGAAAACATATGAGATTTCAGGTGGTAATGTCCAATTTGAAGACATACATTTTCACAATGCCCACCACATTTCATGGACCCACCATTGGTTATCATGATTTGAAAATTATTGACAGCACGAATATAACAATTGGTTTTCTGGGAAATGTGATGATGAATAAAATTGTGGGTGCTACCATTGTCAACAAGGATGATGACCTTCCTATCCTTAATATAGCCAATGACCTTGAGGGTTTGTGGAGCAGAGAAGCTAGTGAGGGAATGCAAGTAAATGAGTGGTTCAACTTCGGGTGGGTGAGCGGGCTCCTGGGTAGCATCAAGAAGGGAGGTCTCTTCAACAAGGGGAAGTATCACATCTTCTTCAGGAACATCTTCGGAAATGGCCATAAAAAGTTTTTTTCCTTACACTTGTGCCTCAGAAAATATTTTTCATCACAATTATAGCAAAGATCCTTCATTTTTTGTTCAACCATTTCAGCCCTAGTTAATTTCTAGACCTTGACGGGAGTGATAAGGGGGTTAGGATTAGTGGGTCGAGGACGAGGAACAAAAGAGGGTTTTTTGTTCTGGTAAAAACAACTTGGTGGGCCTCTTTAGCACGTTTAGTAACTTCCAACCAAGTCTGAGGATGGGCCATGAGAACCTGGGATCGGATTTCATCCTTTAGGCCACTAATAAAGCATTCACGGAAGAACACATCTAACATGCCCTCGATTCGAAAGGCCAAATGCTCAAAATAAATTATAAGGTTTTCATTGTGCCTGACTGTTTCAACTTGGTCAAATGACCGAGATAGTGGATATTAGTGTCAAAGCGGTCATAGAGCTCTGCTACAAACTGGGTCCAAGGAATATACCCTTGACATGAATTTTTACGCCATTGACACCATTTCCATCGTTCAAGATCTAGATAGAGGACAACATAGAAAATTTTGGCCAGCTCATCAGTAATACCATGTAGAGAAAAATAATGCTCCATTTGAGTGACCCAACCCATAGGATCGGAGCCATCAAATTTATTGACCTCAACGTGGGGAAGATGGGGGTCATGATGAAAGGAGTTGGATTGAAAATGCAGAGAATGAGAGGAATCAACAACATCTGGTTGGTTCGAGGAGGAAGGATCCGAAGGGAGGTTCAACAACTAGTTGACAACAAACTGGAGGGTGTTAAAATGGTTCATGAATTTGGCTTCCATGGTGTCAAATTTGTGTTGGACTTGGTTCTCAAATTGCGCAAGGTGGGAATTGGTAGAGCCAATCTTAGATGTCACATGTTGGATGGATTCATGGGCTTGATTGATGGAATCTTGGAGGTCTTAGTTGCGAGTGGTGGCCATTTGGAGAGGGGGAATGCACGTAAGGAAAAATGGGTAGGTGGGACCACAAACAAGGACTTATAAGTGATAGGTATGACAAAGATCAGGGTGAGAAGGGAAATATAATGGAATAGGCGGTAAAATAGGGAAGCTGAGAAGGGGTTGGGTCCACTGAAGAAAAAAAATAATTAAAAATGAAAGGTATGATTGCGATCAGGGAGAAAAGGGGAATCCAACGGGATAGGTCCCAAATAAGTGTGTCGAAGGGACCACTATACTCTGTTTTTTACTCCTGCGGAATTATACTTCGGCCTGAATAATACTACAGTGACGAATTTCCCAAATGCTTAACAAGAAGAAATGTGTAGTAATTTCGCAACCAAAATGTAGAAGGCACAGTTGCACGGAAATAGATCTTGTATGTTCTATTTTTGTTTCCGTCCCAAGGGGTGGGGTATTCAGGGTTTCTACAGACAAGGGTTTGCCATTTGCTATAGCTCTCTCATATACGTGTGGGGTCCAATAATAGTGCTCGACCCAATACCTCAGGGCACCAACTAAGGAGGCTAGACTGTTCCCTTAGTCGTACTACCCAACTACCCAGGTACTAGAGAGTATCTTCCCGAGTGTTGTTCTCGGTGGCACTATAGTAGTCAGGTGGTCAATCGGTTTATCTACGGAGGGCTTCAGGAGATCTAGATCGATACAACTACATGTGTTGTCTGATGCGCTACCACTCGAAGGGGTACCAATAGGGGTTACAAGAGTGGCCAATAGATGTGTGCTTGAGTACCACTTGTATTTCCTGTGTGTATTAATCCCCGACCACAGGTTTATACGCGTAATGACATATCTATGTAGCTTTAAGATGTTGAAATACGTCTCTACCTTGAAAAAAAATTAACCCACAATTTTTTGTTGAGGAAAGTGCTATCATACCACTTGTAATGTACCAGGTCTATTATATTAGCAAAGGAGAGAAATAATGCAGAAAATAACACCAAGATAGCAACAAAATACGAAAACACTACAGAGATAATAGCGGAACAACAAATTATATGGAACCACAACACCAGAATTATACCTTTATTGATAGGAAAGAAGGTTCACTTGCCTCTTCGAGGGGGAAACCTCTAGTAGAGCAAAGCTCTATTACAATAATTCTTCAAGAAAAAACTTCTCATACCCTCTACTCTTATTTATACTAAATCTATCTATCCAAAAGAACAATCTAGAAGAAGATCCTTCTAGAAGCGGAAGCTTCTATTAGGTCTTCTTACATTTGACTTATTCCTCCTTATTGGTAGACCTTATTAATATTGACCTTTATTACATGGAAATATATTATTCTACCCACTTGAGGGGTTAGGTAGGTTAGGTCTATAACAGATACCAACTCATAGTTATCCTTTGGTCGGGTACAGTCGACAGTCGGGTCCGAACGTATGGGCAGGATATCAAGTCTGAAATTCTTCAAGAGAACTAAGGACAAATTGGTCGATAAAATCCAGAGGACCCCGAACGGATTTGGAATTCACGAAGTTCTAAGACCAAATGAAAACAATTGATTCTCAAGAAGAACCCCAAATATACGATCGTTCCACTACAATTGGTTTGGACTTGGTGGGATAATCTTTGTTGCTCTCCCGCACGCGACCTCGTGTTTAACCCCTGTGTGAGAGGGGGATCCCAACTATGCTTATACGAAGGTTGGATTTTCTCTCCCTGTCACAAGATTTTGAGTTTGTCTTGAATGATTTGGAGAGTTTATTCTTACAGCCTATTCCAAAGCCCTAGTCCTAGCCTATTGTTGGTGTAAGAATCTTAAAAAATTGAATTTTCTAGTTCAATTTTAATTAGCACTTATTTTTGTGGTTGTTTGTTACACAAGGGTGAATGATAGTGAAATTGATGATGTTTGAGACTTGACTCCACAAGAAGGTAAAAAGAATGATATTCGGATTTTCTTTTCAATGAACTTCTAGTTACAAGAAGGAGAAGAGTTTATTTTCTTTTCGTCACTAACAAACAGTCAAAAATGAAAAAATTTATGCTATTTGGTTCCCAAACAAGAATTCACACAGTTGCCAAATTATCACAAAAACTTTTTAATATCCAAAACCAATGCATATGAATACTTCTTTGTTTGATTGTTCTTGCAAATTATGACGTTCATCTAATGCTTCATTCTTTCACTAATAATGAAAAAGTGCAGTATGATGATTTGAAAAAGTAAGAATCAAAAGAGCATACAAACAAAGATACTCTCAACAATAAACAAGAGACCGAAAGAAAAACAAATGTCAAATTGTTCAAAGAAAGATTAAAATACACTAAGAAATAAAAAAAGTGATCCTTTATAATCTTCAAGAATTGAGTAAGAGATCAAAGAAAAATAAATCTATAGACTTGTGACCAATAATATTTTATGTAAATTCCTCTAATCAATCAGATAATCAAGAAGAGTGGCAAAAGGGAACCAAATCTAAGAGAGAAAGGTCGATTTTGCAATCAAGAAAGACAACACAAACTCAATAAAGACTAAAAAGAATGAAGGACATCAAGTTTTAGTCAAACATGAGCCAATATCAGATAGAAGAAGTTCTGAGTTAGAGAAGGAGATCCAAAGACTATACCCAGCAAGCAAGAAACCCTAAAATTTTCCAAAAAGGGTAAAATCAACGCTCTGGTAACCAAGACACTAGAGCGTTACAACGCTCCCTAGAAGGCTCTGAGGGAGCGTTGATTAAGGAAAAATGCTCTGGATGGAACTGCAGGCGAGTGCTAGTTCTAAGGAAAGTTTGAAAAAAGTTCAAAAATCTCAGTAACTCAAGGAATTTCAATAAGAGGCTCTGTGAGACAACTAGCAAAGACAAAGGAGATGAAAACTTCAAACCAAATCAGAAAATAGGATCTAAGGATAGGAAAAACTCTCGGACAAACCAAGGGAAGAAAAATTGAAAGTTCCTCCTCAGTGGAGTCACCAATTTCTATTACAGAAATATTCCCCTACGGACAGGTGAACTTTCCCTTGGATTACAGACCCCTCTACCAAGACAAAAAATTACATTTGGACACTACCATTCCTCTAGATTCATTTTATCCATCGAAAAAGAGAGAAGGAGGGGAAGTATGATGTACCTAGTTTATGATGTTTGTCCAAGTTGCTCCAATCCACGAGCTCCAAACAGTACCTGCAATGGACAACAAGAAACAAACGACTATCTCCTACTCTAATGGATTAGACAAAATCAATTGATCTATGAAGATTAAGACAAGCACATGTAAACACATACTTGAAGGAAATAAGCCAAGTATATTAATGAGAACTTCAAAAAGAAACTTACAATATTCAGATGATGTTGCAGCAGCCTCTCCAAGTCCTCCTCATCCAACCCTTGCTCGAAAGATCCATAATCAAAATAATAATGCTTTGTTGATTTCTCCTCCTTTTCACCATGGGAATGCCTCCATTTATAGGCTTTGAGGGGCTCAACTACCTTGGGTATATTTGGAATTAGTTGAGGATATGGCTCCAATAGTTGTGATATCTTCCTTAGATGCAACCCTGGAGTTAGATTTGAGCCAAACTAACCCAATCCATCCATAGTTGTCTTTAGAGGAAAGTGGGATTTCCTCCAAGATTCCCTCAACCAACTCAACACTCCCTTAAATTGGAAAACATAGTGCTACAACGCTCCCCCTAAGATGGACAAGGAGCATTATCACTCCCTGTGTATGAGCATGGGAACGTTGATCTTCAAAAAAGTCACCAAGATGAGTAAATCCCTAGTAAAAATACTTGTTCTGATTGTCAGATGATGAGGCTTTTCTTCTAACATGTTTTAGGGGTTGTAGCAAGTGTTTTCATGGTGTCATTCGAGATGCAACACCTAGGAAAAGCGAATGCAACACTTGCGACAATAAAAGTGTGATACTTGTGACACTTACGACACTGAAAGTGCGACATCGTCGAAGTGAGGAATTTTGATGTGTAACACATTTTTAAAATTATTATACATTTTTAAAGGACAAATTATGTTTTGTTAGGGATTATTTTTTATCTAAAGGTGGAAAAACCTATCATAACTCTCAACCAACTTATCTTTTATTTTGTTTGTTAATTGGTTCGGACCTTCTTGGCATCGGGATTAACCTTTGGCTTGAGAAACCACGACTCAGGGGCATCTAAGCCGTCAAAATCACCCGAGGATCGCACCCGGCCTGAGCCACACCAACCCTTAACATGGTTGGATTTTTTGTCCCCGCAGGTTTCGAACTGGTGACTTTTCAACACGGAGTGGCTTAACAACACACTCCATCACCGACTGTCCTACACCTCAGGGACCTCAACCAACTTATCTTATAGTGCATTAAATTATATATTTTAATATAATTTCATTTTTAAATTATATGTAGAATTTTAATATAATTGTATTATATAAATTTATTTTCATTGATTTCTTATCATTTGTAAAAAAGAATATTCATCTTCTATCATTTTGTAAAATGGATATATGTTAATTAAGAATTAGTTTGGTGGGACAACTCGAGTGGTTGAGAGTTGTGAATAACATGTAGGAGGTCTCAGGGTCAAGTCCCAAGTATGGTTGTCTTTTCCAAACTGGGCCTCACTCTATGTGCCTATTGGGTTAGAAGTAAACATGCTTCAATCCCATTTACCCTTGGTACCATCCTCGCAATGAAGGAAAGTGCTAGGGGGTTTTCTTGGAGATCCACATTCCAAGGAAATATGTGTGTGTGTGGTGGATATGGATATGTATATGTATATGGACACACACACACACACACACACACATATTTGGTTAGTTAGGTGTAGCTTGAGTGGATAAGAGGAATGTTGTTATCCTCTCATGCTTAGGTTCAAATCCCACTTTGTGGCATGCTTACTCTTTTCGTGAGCCAATTGTTGGTTGTTGATCTGGCTATGAGCCTTAAAGAATTTGGTTTACTCTAGGTATCATCCTCAGAATAAGGGTATGTACTTAGAGGGTTTCCTTGGGAAATGCATTACACAGGAAAAATTTATGCATGTATGCATGTGTGTGTAGAGAGAGAGAGAGAGAGAGAGAGAGAGAGAGAGAGTATGTGTGTGTATTTAACAATGAGTGTTAGTTCAACCGGTATCATTGTTTTCAAGATGGTGTTGCATAGGCCTTTGGTTTGGTTCCCACAAGTTTAGGTATATTGAATCTACATTACCCACTTTACACTAAGTACCATCTTCGAAATGGGGGAAGCATGTGTGATTTTACTGAGTTATTTCCACACACATATACATACATCTATTAATTTCATATATATATTATTAATATATGAGGAAATATGAACTCCAAGTTCATTAATGTAGTTAATTCAAAAAAATTATAAATTCTTCATATGCCCAATGCATAATAATAACTAGCATACTTTCAAAATGGGGGGAAAGAAAATACAAAAGTGAATCTGAAAGGTTATGTAGTTCAAAGACAGGGGTGTGATTTTTTGGGAAGGGCCATGAATAACTAATAGAAAATCTTATCAACATTGTCTATGTGATCTTTATTCATTCATACTATGATGGTATTCACACATGGATAGTGTAAAGCAAAAAGATCTCCCAACGGGTTAACCATCAATAGATGTATGGTGGGAGGACGTGATGGAGGGGTTGTGGTGTGTGTGTGTGTGTGAGAGATAGAGAGAGAGAGTGTGCGCGCATGTGCACTCAACCATTTTCCCACATGAATGATATTCACACACTATGAGGTTCCTAGGTGAATTCTACATCATCCTCATTTTTGGAGTAAAATCAGCCACCTCTATAAGCAATGTGAATTAGAGAGAAATGTGCCTCTTCAAAACACAAAGAAATGTTTCATTCGGCCTTCTTTGAATCCATCAAGTCCTAAATTAATGTGGGATTGATATTGAAGGAATGAAAAAAAAAATTGACAAAGGGAAGGAGTGTTTGAGAAAATTCACATACAAAGGGATTGTATGATAGGAGAGAATACACTCAATGGTACCTTTGTTTACCTAAAGGTGAGGAAAAAAGATATAAATACTTGCACAAATGTATACAAGAGAAATAACATTGGCAGTGGTGTTTCAAGCACCATGTACTAATGGCAGCTTGTTAATGGAATGGCAATGTCACTCAAGAAGCTTAAAGTTGAAATAAAAGTATAGGCCCATCATTTTTAATGGTAGAGTGCAAGACAATGAGTAAAATTAGACAATAATTCATGGAGTAATATTTAAAGCAAGTGAGCTCAAAGGAAATATGTTGTGTGAATTCACCCATAGAGGAGGAAAAAAATGGCATTCTCATATGTTGCATATGCCTTGACTCTTCCACGATGTTCTCTTTTCTTTAATAAGGTTCTTGGGTAGCTTCACAAAATACTAGTTTTCTTCAACTTCCATACAAGTTCATCAACCTCTTTTGTCTAGGACCTTGGTTAATGTTAACTTGACTCCTAAAATCCATGTGTATCTCCAAGATACAAGGATGGAAGTATTTTGACTCACCTACACGCAAATATTAGACAATCAAAGACATTGTTTATATTATGGCTCACAACTTGACTTAGATTTTCTCAACAATCGATGTTGTAATGCAGAGACCTAATTCTAGCCTTCACTTCAACTTAACAAATTATCGCCAATAAATTTGTATATTTTAACCTTGTACAATATTTACTGCAAACATATTTTCAGTAAAAGAACAGAAAAGATTCAATGGAAAATACAAATATTACACAGAGATTTTTCCCCTGGAAACCCAAACTGGGAAAACCAACATATTCTATATTCATTCATAGTGATACATTGTTTACAATACAATATACATATAGGATCCAGCGACATCCAAAACACTAACCCAATGACTTGAATTAGTCAACAACCCTAATTCCTTAACCGGAAATAGAAAAGCATTGGCAAAAACCATGTGTCGAAAAACCACTCAACAATGGACATGAAAATCGAGGCAACATGAAAAACGAGGCAAAAATGTGACACGTTTCTCAAGGCAAAAAAATTTCCTCGTGCAAAGAATATAACACATACCCAACCTTCTCCCACTTGTTGTTTTGTTTGCATACATGGGGTTACAGGGTTAAGTAGT
>SNQJ01S0122236.1:26923-38828 GCA_010110895.2 Picea sitchensis | reverse complement strand
TGTATATATATAAGCATGTAGAGAGAAAGTACGTGAACATATAGATACACGTACGTGTAGAGAGAGAAACACCTCATTTCTATGCATCCTATTTATTTTTTCTGTCACCGAGTATGATTTTAGTATTACTTCATGCTTCCCAAGATCTTATTTTGGATGCTAGACATTCATCCTCTGTTTTCTTAGGACGTTTCATAGAATAAGGATGCTATGTAGTGACATATGGATTGTTATTGTGATGTATTATTTATTATTTCGAATCTATACATTATTAATATGTTTGAAGATCTTATTTTGGATTCTATACATCCATCCTATGTTTGCTTAGCATGTTTCATGGAATAAGGATGTTATGTAGTGACATATGGATTGTTATTGTGATGATGTATTATTTATTATTTCGAATCTATGTATTATTAATATGTTTATAATTGTTAATTGAATGATATAATGTATATATTGATTATGGTTATGATTTATGTTTTTTTTATTATGAATAAATGGTTTAGTGAATTAATATGATGTATTTTTAAGGAATTAATCACGGTTGTAAAAAAATTCTCAAGATCCACACTAATGAGGCTTAAATGTTAGTAGTAATCTCAATGAATACTAATCATATGGTGAAATTTACACACAAGTTAAAGGAATTTTGTTGAATGAGGACGGTCATCCTAGAACCTAGTATATAATGAGATTGAGATTGTAAATATTGATCTAAAACACTTTAAACATGGTTCCTAAGTTTATCTAAGGGTTAAGCCTCAAAGATGTTTGGTTTAATTCACCAAACACCTATTTTATAACCTCGGTATTGTTACCCATAATCCTAGTTTCACCCTAAGCATATTCAAGTGTTGTAAATAATAATGGGATGAGGGATGGGAAAACCCAAGTACTTCTTGGAAAATAATTGTTACATTTTGGGGGGGATATAGAAGAGGAAGATACCTGGAGGGATGGGTTTAGATATTTGTTGGTTGCTTTCTTAAGAAAGAATAACTTGTTACCAAATTTTTCTTTATGAGTGCAATATAAAAAATACTCCACGTTTGTTTCAGTGGGCAAGAGGAGTTTTGGAGTGTACCTAGCATAAGGGTAGTACCGAGGCACAACATCAAGCCTCACATTGATTGGTGGAACAACTTCATTCCGGGCGGTACTACAATACTAGGAGTATCAATGGAAGGGTTATTGCAGACAATAAACCTAAGATACATGGGGATGTTGTAAGCAAAAGGCCTCTCTACAACACAATAATCATGTTTATTTTTTGACCCATTAATGTTATTTTCTTAGTAGATGTAACGTCCCCAGCCTCCCAGGCTAGGCCACATCACACAATCTGAACTTATAGAGCTCTGAATCAACCATAGTGTGACATCACCCAACATACTATTGAACAATGTTGCTATGAAAATACATTGCACAGAGTCTATACTAAACCCTAGTTTGCGTAGTATCACTTGAAGTAACATGCTCAACATTAAGTCTAGTCAAGCCACACTAACTTTCTCCTTTTAACACAACTTTAAGTAGTAGAAGTAACTAAAAACAATTGTGCATGAGTATACTGATCACACAACACTATTGTGCGCACCACCATCCTGATGTCACACACTAATTCTGATTTCCTCATGCACGGGGTCTATTTCCCTATACGCACACATGAGTTCCATCCTCCTACGCACACAAGCTACTTTCATGTGCACCTAACCATTCAATCCTTTCCTCGAAGACTCATGACCAATATCAACGGATAAATTAAAAGGAAAAACTATCAAAAACCATCATACACATAAACAACTAAAATAATGACCATCAACACCACACTTACATGTGTAGAAACATCATCAGACATAATAACAACAATTACTTATATGCGACAACATACACGAATTAACCCATGTCAAATGTAGATAAATAAGCACACAGTAAATGAGACAAGGACATAAAGAACGCTTATCTTTTATGAAAGTCACCAACCACGCGTAGAATTCAGATGTTCCTCCCAACCATAGACTTTGTTTCTCATAATCTTTCAACAAAAGATCATAGACTTTGTTGTCTAATTCTCAACAGAATTGCTCAGTCCAAGGTTCCCCCTCCTGCAAATAGCCTACAGTCTATCATTCCCCACACACTTATCACACCCAATGAAGTGTGCCCCTTCTCTGTTGAACAACCCCTCGGCTCCCCCACCTCCCTTCTAGGGTTACCAACCCGACAGGAAGTCTTCGAGCCCTACAACTAATTCCCAATTAACCAGGGAACAATTCTAGGAAAAAATATCACCTGGAGAGTATACCCACGGGCCTGACAACACACTTCTTCAACAACAAATCTCTCACCCAAATATACTACTCACGGTCCTGACAAACCGCCTCTTCCACAACAAACCTTTCACCTAGATATACTACTCACGAGCTTGATAACCCGCCTCTTTGACAACAAAAATATGATTACAAGATAGAAAAAACCCTTACAAGCTTCTGACTATAGATAAGGTAATAGTCCTCCTTTCTCCCTGGAACAACCCCCTTCTTCTAACGAGAAAGTGAATAATCTCCCAAAATACACTAAGGACAATAATATATATTCCATTCCTTCAACTTGACACTTTTCACCTTCAGAAGTATCTTAAGCCACTTGGTGACTCATTCCCTAAGACTTAAGTCTTAGGGAAATATTATAAAATATTCCCTAAGACTTAAGTCTCATCCCCCTTTTCCCTTTTTCGGTGGAGTTATCCCCCCATATCTTTCCGTCTGAGTCTATCTGCACGTAGCGATGTAATATCATATTAACAACTTGAGTATGATTACACTTTACATGGATAGGCACACTGGCTATTTTTTACGGTGCAGCAGCGGTCGAGAAGGCATTTGGACAATGGACGGCTATTAGCATCAGGTTCAGGTATTTCAAATGATGCATTGTTTTAATCTATGATAAAATTTTATTATTATTGAAAAATTTGTAGGCGAATTTGTTAAATTATATAAATTTCTGGAATTTTACGATTATGTTGTAAATTAAAATGGTTGTTTATTTAATTTGGCTGTTACACTATTTTCATCCTGACTCACCATCCTCATAACCACACATGCTCTCTGGCATCATTACATATAAAACCATATATATACATATATAAAACTTAGCTCGATGCACACTCTCATGTCATTCTCGTGCACATACCCAAGTGTGCGCAACACTGTGAAATGTGCAGACCCTTTCTTTGATGTGAAACCATGCGCACTTACCCAGGTGTGTGCAACACTATGAAATTTGCACACCCTTTCCTTCATAACAATTTTACATGCACTTTCCCAGGTGCACTCAAAACCAAAAATATGTGCCAACGACTCACCAACCTATATGTACAATTACAAAAGTTATGGATTAGGGACATTACATTCCCCTCCCCGTTATTTATGCACTGTCTTTAGTGCATCATATATACATGTACATACAATATTTCAAAAATATTCCAAAATATGTGGATACTTTACTTGCATAGAATCCTGAGGACCATACCAGGTACATTGAACCTTTATCAGCTCCATGACTCAATTTCAGAGTTATTTGATTTTTTGATCCAATATGAAAACTAGTCTCACTTGAAAATCGTATTCTGGCTCCGCTTGAATAACATTCCAATAAATAATATGATTAGCATCAGGTACATACTTTTTAAGCAATGATACATGGAAAACATTATGAATACACAAGTATGCAGGTAATGCAAGAATATATGTTATAGGAACAATCCTCTCTAGGATTTAAAATGGACCACAACAATGTGCTTCCAACTTAGAACACTTCCCCAACATCAGGGAACTGCTCCTGGATTTAAATTTCAAGAAAACATGGTCGCCCACTTTAAACTCTTTGTGGGTTATGCCTTTATCTATGTAGTTTTTTTACCTGTATTGGGAAACCTTTAAATTCTTCCTTATCTTTACCATCTTCGCCTCCATTTCCTAGAGCAAATCGGGTCCAACTACTACATGGTCTTTTGGGTTATCCCAACTCACTGGAATGTTTCACTTTCTACCATAAATTGCTTCAAATGGGCTCATTTGTAAATATTCTTAATACCCATTGTTGTAAGCAAACTCTACCAAGTGAAGTTAGTCTTCCCATTTTGATGGCTTATCCATCACATACATTCTGAGCATATCTTTTATCACTTGATTTACCCTCTTTGTTTGTCCATCTGTCTCAGGATGATATGTTGTGTTAAAGTTAATATTTGTCACAAATCCTTTGAATAACACTTTCCAAAAGTTTGAGGTGAACTTGGAATCTCTGTTGGACAAAATTGTCTTAGGTACACCATGCAGATTAGCAATTTCTTGCATGTATACTTAGCAATGTCAGTTTCCTTGTGTGTTGAATTTGAACTGGAATAAAATGGGCACTTTACTAAGATTTTAAACCACCACCATAATAGAATCATGTTGCTTAGCAGTCCTAGGAAACTTAGTTATAAAATCCTTGGTTACAACTTCCAACTTCCACTCTGGAATGGGAAAAGGTTGTAGCAAACCAGTTCGACGTATGTGCTTGCTGACCAAAATTTGGTCATCTATATTTTCCTTCTCTTGGATTCATAAATCCTTGATATCAAAAGAAGACATTTTTTTTAATTTTTTTATAAGTTCACTCTGCAACCCTCAGTCTCAGCTTCGCCACACATTTTTCGGATCAAAAATTTGTTTATGTATGCTTAAGTTACTCAATATCTTGTCCAGAGGTCTGATTTTGAAGAATATGTCTAAGTATCAAGTTCTCCTCTCCTCTCCTATATCACAATGCTACCATACTTATAATTTTCACTCAACATCTCTCTTTCCATACTTAGTCATATTTCAGTGTTCGTGGGTTCATGGGTTGGAGGGATTTCATTTCCACCCACTTGCTTGTCTCATAAGTTTATTTTAACACTTAGCCATTTCATTTAGTTCGTGGGTTTGCGGGTTCGAGCTCTCATCCTCCATTTTTCGGGACCTTCATTTTTCACCCCAAGTTTTGTGATCTACATTTCGACCATCAACCTTGTCGGGGTACCGAACTCCAATGTATTTAATTCCCCTTGCATGCAATTCCAACAGACTATTCCTCAACATTTAGTCTAATTTTGCATCATGGACTCGTGGGTTCACAAACTCATACTGTTGTGTTTTCTCATTTTCACGAGCCCATCCGAGAAGTATCATTACTTAGCCATTTTTTCATCCATGCAAGATTCACGCGTTGGGAGACTCATCCATTCCCTCACCTTATCATACTAACTCACTTGCCAACCCGTTGTCTACATATTGCACTCTCTACCTTCGACGCCTACATTTCTCCCCTTACCCCCCTTCTCATTTAAATTTAACACTTAGACTATTTATGAGTTTGTCATGTTCGCGGGTTGGTGGACTCGCAGACTCATTCACCTCACCCTATGACCTACATGAAACCACCATGATTTTCTCGTTATTCCTCCTTTCTCATTCACCTCCTTCTTCACTTAGCCATTTATCATAATTTTCATACATTTACCTTGAACCAATAAGAGCATTACACATGGCAACGTGAAAGTAAGACAAATGGAAAATAATAAATGGAGACGTGGAAACATACAAAGAGAGACATGTGGTGTGATATTATTGGATGAATCATCATGGTGATTGGACGTGAGATGGACGATGACAGGATTCCAAAATTGTTATTTTATTCAACAATTTTCTAAGGATCGAACCCCTTGTGCTCCATAATTTTTTTCTTGTGTTTCTTGCTAAGTGTATGAAACACTTAGTATTATATATCATGAAGAATATAATATCCCAATGCATGTGAGATAAACTTTTGAAACTAAAAGGTCGAATTTTATGAAGGGAAACACAAAACTCATCCAAGAGCCCACATTTTCCCATCAATTTTGATCGACGGTGGCTGAGCCACGATCTTGCAGAGGCCATAAATTGAGATCCGAATGTTCAAATCGTGCAAAATTTATACCATTGGAAAGGTATTTAGACATAGAATATGGTGGTATAGGATTAAAGTGTTGGAAGTTGATACATTGTTCTCAGAAATTAAAATACCAGTCAGCTGCATTTTTAATGGGCCTATGTGACAACTCAACTTCATGACCTCATATCTTGAGATCTAGGCGACAAATTTGCGCAAAATTTATATCATTGGAAAGATAATACGGTGAACATGACATCATAATTGATTTACATGGCTAAAAATTTGATTATAATTCCCAGAAAATTAAAACACAATCCTATTTTAAATGGGAAATTAATTAAATTGTGAAAATAAAAGTTTATTTAAAAACTTTTATTAAAAAGGGAAAGGGACCGATTTTATATTTGTAAATATTGATGATATAATTTCATTAATGAGGAATTAGTGATGAATGAATTAAATGGAATTTTTTGATAAGAAACTTGTATGGGAATTTCAAGAGAGGAAGAAAACCCTAACTACTCAAGTAGTTAAAAAAGATCTTCTTAAAAAGAGAAGAGAGGCTGCATCAAAGGGCCCAATAATCAATATGGTTAGAGGGACAGGAAAAAATATCAAAGGAAGAATAAGGTACATCCATCGATACACAATCAAGATTCTGATTAAAAAAAATAAATCTCCATCTTCTCCATTCTTTCTATTATTTTACACTACTTCTCATATCTTTATGCTTGAATCTCATAATTGGGCACAAGGCTAAGTTGTTGAGTGTTTTTCTTGTATTCTTCTACAGATTTTTCTTGTATGATGATGGAGTATTTGTAGCCACATACATGGCTTACAAAATTTTGGTAGTGAAGAACATTTATCATGAATAAAATCCACAAAGAATTGCTTTGGGGTTGATCTTGACTGTATATTGTAACTTTGAATTTAAAGTATGTGATATTTGAGGTTGACCTATCAATTTATCTTTTTTTACTAATTGCATTACTCTATTAAAATTCTTTGAGATGATCAAATCATTCTCTCCTATTTCTCATGAAGAAGATATGGATGTGTTTATATACTATTAAGAATGTGTGTGATGTTGATAACAATTTAATTATGATGTTGCAACCCTCCTTCAATCTTTTCTTATTGTAAAAAGAATTTTGTTGCACATAAATATCATATTGGGTTATTGAAGAACCATTTTCATATAAATCCAAGAAATAAAGATTTGGGGTTTGTTGCCTAACGCTCTCCCTAATCCAAGATATTCAAATATATATCTTTTATCCAAACAGGAGAACCACCTCTCTAAAAACGAAGGGGGACTAATGTCCTCATGAAGTTGTCATTTTGGTCGTGACAGATTCAAGCGTCAACAATGCTCAACCTTGACCTTTTGATATTCAAGACATATAGTAATAAAATCAACAAATTTCTTTTTATACCTGGCCAATAGTATTGTTTTTTTTATTTCGACAATTGTCTTTTGGTAACCTGGATGTCCAACATAAGGAACTTTATGCATATATGACAATAACATACTTTTCAACTCTTGATTATTTAGCACATAGACTTTGTGCCTATACATGAGAATCCCATTCTCTCTTAGATCATAACATTTCCCTAGGGGTCCAATTTCCCATGTATTTGTTAAGTAAGTCTCCTCCTCCAAATCTGGGAATTTGGACGCATCACGCACATCATGGTCTGAATATCTAAATTTGGGTACCTTTCCTAGAATATCATCCACAATGACCATTGTGTGTGGGACACATGGGAGTGTGATATCCATGGCATCCTGTGCCTTTTTTTTCTGTCCCACAATAGATGGTCCTATCTCTGTTGTGTTTGCGTCCTCTTCTTTCCTCTCAGAATCCAACATGTCGGTGATATCCTCGACTAACACTTCCTCTCCTTCATGGATCTATCGCGGTCTCGTTGTTTCATTAGGCTTCACGAGTGTCTCTAGGTTAGGGTTTGGAATACCGTCCCGGGCCTTGAAACTTTTCCCTATTTCACCTTCATGTGTTGTTAATGTTTCCTCTTCAACCTGTGTCAGGCTGATCGATTCTGTGTTCGACGTGGTGACATCTTTCAACTCGACCACGTTTTCAGGTTGTCTCATTCTTTCCTTTCACCTCTGACCCTGCCAAGTAACCCGTACATATTGGCTTGGAGCATCGAACTTTGGTTGGGTCATCTTCTCTCTAATTCGCACACTCGGTTTCTTCTTCGTAAAATTCTAGCTAGAGAACGCTCTTTGTATTTCTCTCCATGCTAAAAAATCGCTAAGTGTTGAATAAACACCTTCTTTATGCCTTTTATAGACCTGGTCGTATCCGTTTTTTCCTTTTTGTGTGCATTTTTACCGAGTGTAATTTTTCATATGCGTTGTCTTCCGATATTGTCGCAGTAATTGTTGCGCATGACTTTTTATGCACATTCTTGTGGTTCAGTCCACTTCTGCATCTTTTTTTTTTCTTTTTCGTCCTTTTTCTATTTTTGAATGCATTTTCTCTCTTTTTTCCCTTTTTTATTTATTTTTATCATTTCTCTGTCCTAATATCTGCTATAGTACACTATATACATTCCTTTCTCACTGCGCTGTAACTTTTAAGGGTTAGTAGGTCGACTGTCCCTGTACAGTTTGAGTCGACTAACGTTGATCATTCCTTTGATTTATGTTCCTCCCAAGTCTTTTAGCTGTACATATCCCCCATATGTGACCGTCTTTACTTCATATGGCCCTAGCCAATGCATTCTAAACTTACCAGGGTGTTGGAAAAATTGGTTGTCATAGAGAAAGACTATGTCTCCCTCCTTAAAACTCTTCTTTTTAATATGTCTATCATGTTAGGATTTGTCCCTTTCTTTCTATACTTCCTGGTGAAATCCTTCTATGATCTTATCCTCTTCCATTTCCATTAATTGACTTAACCTTTCCTATATTGTGCACCTTTCTGTCATGTTGGTAATTGCTGCTACGTGCAGACTGGGTACCATAAATTCTAATGGCATCACTGCTTCCTTCCCATATACCAATCTGAATGGTGTCTTTCCTGTCAAATTCTTACTTGTGGTCCTGTATTCCCATATTATTGTTGGTATTTTTGAGTCCCAATCATCCCTATTGACATTTCATGTCTTAGTCAAAGAATTTTCCAAAATCTTATTGAAATCTTCTACTATTCCATTTTCCTAAGGATGATATGGTGTACTCTTTTGGTGATAGAATTAAAACTCCTTAGGCATAGCTCTGATGGTATCATTGATAAAATGAGTGCCCTGGTCACTCATCAAAATCCTGGGACATCCAAATCTAGTGATCACTTGCTCAAACAAGAAGTGTGATGTTGTTTCTGTGCTACACTCTTTGACTGGTGTTTCTTCTTCCCATCTTGTTAAGTATTCAGTCACAATAATGATATATCTATCTCCTGACCTTTTTGTTGGTGGATTAATAGGTCCCAAAAAGTATATTTCCAATTTTTCAAATACTTGTAGAGTCATTTGTGGTCTTAGAGGCATCTCATCCCTTCTATTGGGTTTTCCAACCCTCTGATAGACATCACATTTATGGTAATATTCCTTGTCATCTTTATGGATTGTTGGCCACCATAATCCTGCGTGCAATACCTTCTGCACGGTAGCTTTACCTGCATAATTTCCTCCAACTATACCTTCATGAGATTCTACTAAAATTCTGGGCCTTTCATGTTCCAATACACACCTTTTCAAAATGTTATCTGCACCCATTTTGTATAAATGTCCCGCAATAAGTTGATAGTCTGGAGCTTTGACTACCAAATTTTTCTTATGTGCAGTGCTAAACAACTGTGGTGCAACCCTTGTACTTAAGTATTCAATAATATTAGCGAAGTATTAATCAACTACCTGTACTGAAAATAGCTTCGCATCAGGGAATTTATCTTCCAAGTTAGTAGGTTTTTCTCCATTAGTTACCCTTGACAAGTGATCAGGTCCTGCATTCAGCTTCCTTGGTTTGAATATCACTTCAAAATCAAATTCTTGGAACAATAATAGCCATCTATAGATCCTCCTCCCCAACACTGGATTCTTGACTAGATATTTGAGGGAAAAATGGTTTGTGAACATTTTAAAGTGTTTACCCAGTAAATAGTGCCTAAATTTATGAAGTGCATATACTATGGCTAGGCCTTCTCTTTCTGTGGTGTTGTAGTTCTTCTCTAATTTTGAAAACTTTATGCTTGCAAAGGCTATAGGATGAACTAAGTCCCTTGTTCCTGGTTGTGCCATAATTTCTCCAAGTGTTATGGCTGATGCATCTACATGCACATGAAATGTCTTTTTGAGATCTGGAAATACTAGTATAGGTGTTGTTACCATATTTTGTTTTAAAGTGTCCAATCCTTGCTCACAGTCCTCATTCCACTGAAATACGATGTCCTTCTTCAACATTTTTTCCATTGGTGAAGTAATCTGTGCATACCCTTTTATAAACTTCCTGTAATAGCATGTATGTCCCATTTTTTCTCTTAACTAGTGCACTGACTTTGGTGGTGGTAAATTTACAATGACTGCAATCTTAGCACAGTCCACTAGTAAACCTTCTTTACACACTATATGTCCCAACAATATTCCAAAAGGTGTACCAAAAATGCATTTCTTGATATTCAATGATATATGACATTGAATGCATCTTTCCAACATGAGTCTTGACACTTCTACATGGTCCTTTAATAGACTATATACAGTCCAGTCATCCAAATATACTTCTAGAAAATGATGTATGAATTCATTAAAAGAATCTATGACTACTCTTGAAAATATGGCTGGTGCATTCTTGAGACCAAATGGCATGACTATATATTGGTAGGATCCCCATTCTGTAGAAAAAGTAGTCTTATACTTTTCTTTTGGAGATATTTTTATCTGATGGTAACCTAAGAATCCATCTATAAATGAATAGGATTCATGGTCTCTCACATTCTCCAAGACCTCATCTGTAAAAGGGGTAGGGAAAGGCTCATGTAAGAAAGCATCATTAAGTTTCCTCATATGTACACAAATCCTTATCCCCCCTTTCTTCTTTTATTGGACTACCATAGGACTGATCCATTCCGATTCCTCCACTGGTTCTATGATACCATCTTCCAACATTCTGTCAATTTCTTCTTTCACTTTCTACTTATACATTGGATTCAGTCTATAGGGTCTTTTCCTAAAAGCTATAGCCTCAAGTTTGAGGGGTATATTCATCTCACCTATCTCCCTTTCCTTTCCTTTCATCTCTATAAATGATTTTGTAAATAGTTCACTGTATTCGCACACTAACTCTATTCTCCTTTGTAATGTTTGCTCATTCCAATAGTCTTCAATACTTGCCATTTAGGATTGTAATTTGTCCCAATGTTAACTTTCTTAACTTTGATTTGTGCAACAAATACTCCTCACTCCAAATATGGGCCTTCCACCTCTCTTTCTCCTTCAATCTTTGTAATCTAAATGTTGTGTGGATCATCTTCATCTAGTGCTTCTTCTTCCACATGATAGCATGGAAGTAACTCTTTGATTGTATTTCTATTATGTTGTTGATATTCTGTCATGATTTCAACTTATGTTTCATTACTAAATATCATTTGTTGTATCAACTTCAACATTGAATCCATTCTGAGGTTCTCATGTTCAAATGAGAAGGTTACTACAAAATTCTGTTGTAAGTGTGTCCATTTTGTAGTGCCTTTGCGCACCTCCTGGTCTATATACCAGTTCCTTGGGATTCCTTCCAATGTATGGATAAAGTGATGAGTTCATTCCTCTGGTGGTGTCATCCTCCATTATGCCTTGCACTTCTCCAAGTGTTCCACTAGTGTTCCATATCCATAATACCTCTTCACTTATTGTTCCCCTGCTCTGTGCCAAATCTAATGCACAATAGTCGTTTACACTGATACCAGTCCTG
>SNQJ01S0122236.1:0-26913 GCA_010110895.2 Picea sitchensis | reverse complement strand
TGATCGATTATCAAGTAATCTTGGGCACAGATTGAATTGCGATCCGTACATGGGTAGCATTCTCCACTTCGTCACAGATTTCTCTCGGATTGCTGAGAACGCATGCAAATTCACGAGAGATGACGCAGCAGCAACAAATTCACAAGGGATTCGAATCTTGATGACAATGTGAAACTAAAAATGAAATTTCGTGTGATGATCTGCCGGTGCCAGAAATAACTTGCGCGAGCCACTTGTCTGAATGTATCGCCACATATTTTTTGCACTGTTGGGTCGAATGCTTGTTGGCCGCCTTCAGTTCTCAATGCCCGGAGCCTTTCCGATTTATGCCAATGAGACGTTTCACTTGGGCATTATTGTTACTCGTTTGGTTCAGTTTTCAATGCCTAGAGCCTTTTCGATCTATGCCTATGACAACATCAAATTAATGCCTCATTTTTAGATGTTGTTGTTTAATGCTAAGTTCCTTGGAGTAATGTTGTCAATGAACCTGTATCCAATTAATCCCTCACATTTATAAATGTTGTTTTTTAATGCTAAGAATTATTAGGATGTTTTTCGTTTGTATAAAATAAAAAGTGAAACATAGATAGAATTAGGAACATATGTTTTAATTGTATGTAAAAACCATTATGAAGAATCAAATGTTATGGTAGGATAAGTTTATGAGTAACTAAATTAATCTCTATAAAAAAAATATTGAAATATCTATTAAAAAAATATTGAAAGAGGATAATTATTACGAAGAATCAAATGTCATGGTACGATAAGTTTATGAGTAACTACATCAATCTTTATAAAAATATTGAAATATCTATAAATTTTTTTTATTAAAATAGGATAAGCTTATGAGTAACTACATCAATCTCTATAAAAATATTGAAAGGTACATAATATATAGGTGTTAATTTTTCATTAAATTTTTTATTGAAATAGGATAAGCTTATGAGTAACTACATCAATCTCTATAAAAATATTGAAAGGTACATAATATATAGGTGTTAATTTTTCATTTCCCAAAGCTTAAGGAACACGTTTGAGAAATACTGTTTCTCTAGATTTAAAGCTTTATTCTAATATTTTCTTATCTACATAATTATAATGTCTATCATGTGCATTGTCTATACTGTGTCGTACAAGTTTCATTATAATTTCCATTTCTTCTAAGATGTTACTCCCTTGAGTTAAACATGCTTACAAATGGTCTCAACTAATTAGTAATTTAAATTTTGGTCAATATATATTTTTTAATGGACTTGGATTTTTCTTAATACAATTTTGGTAACCAATGTTATAGAAAAATTTGTAGTGGAAGAGAGCCTTGTGAATTCTTGGTAACCAATGTTATATAAAAATTCGTAGTGGAAGAGAGTCTTATGAATTCTTAGGTTGATTCATTACATGCATTTAGAGAATATTTTGCAAGGTATGCTAACCCTTTTCAAGTGCCATTTTCTTTTGTATGGTAGGTTGTACTAAATATTAACTTTCACCATAGGGCCTTAGTTGTGCGAAACCTAATTCTCTGATACCACTTTAATATAGGCCAACCCAACTTGAACTAACTAGTAGAGCTTTATCTGATGGAAATTTCTTCTAAAATACTCAAAGAAACTAATATTTAAACATATAATATAATATTCGCTATTGAATTATCACATATTTCAAGATCATGTACTAGTAAAAACCAATGTCTCTTTGTATAACTATGAATACAGGGAAAATCACAGCCAAAGGTGAACATTCTACCAAACTAATGTAACACTTGGAACTAGGTGATATCCTCTGAGAAGGGCTTACAATTAATGGGAATATAAGGAAAGACTCCTTAAGTTATCTACTCAAATCAACTCACTCTATTGTGATGTACCTAATCCAAACCCTTTGTAATTGTACATATAGGTTGGTGAGCCATTGGTACCAATTGTAAATGTAAATGTACATATAGGTTGGTGAGTCATTAGCACCTAGTTTTGGTTTTTCGCACACTTGGGTAAGTGCGCGGAGAATTGTTATCAAGGAAATCGTGCGCACATTTCATAGTGTTTCACACACCTGGGTAAGTGTGCATGGATGCAAATCAAAGAAAAGGTGCACACAGTTCACAGTGTTGCGTGCTCTTGGATAAGTGCGTGGGAATGACCTAGGAGCACGTATCGAGCTGAGTTATATATATGTATATATATATGGTTGTATATGTATTGAGGTAGGAGAGCCTATGTGGTTATGAGGTTGGTGAGCTGAGATGTAAATAGGTCAGCATGCATATCGATGTAAAGTGTAATCATACTCAAGTTATTAATATAATATTACATCGCTACGCGCAGACAGACTCAGACGAAAATATATGGGGGGATAACTCCATCGAAAAATGGAAAAGGGGGGAGAGACTTAAGTCTTAGGGAATATTTTATAATATTTCTAGAAAAGTGTAAGCTATGGATAATTATTTTATCCTAAGTTCATGAGGGTAGGGAACGAGTCATTAAGTGGCTTAAGCTACTTCTGAAGGTGACAAGTGTCGAGTTGAAGACATGCAATATATATTACTGGCCTTAGTGTATTTTGGGAGATTATTCACTTTGTCGTGAGCGGAAGGAGGTCGATCTAGGGAGAAAGGATGACGATTACCTTATCTATAGTGAGAAGCTTGTAAGGGGTTTTTTTGTATTGTAATCATAGTTTTGTTGTCAAAGAGGCAAGTTATCAGGCCCGTGAGAAGTCTCTTTGGGTGAAATATTTGTTGTCAAATAGGAGGTTTATCATGCCCTTGAGCAGTCTCTCTAGGTGAGAGATTTGTTTTTGAAGAAGCGGGTTGTCAAGACCATGAGCATACTCTCTAGGTGAGAGTTTTGTTGAGAATTGTTCCTTGGTGTGTTGGGAATTAGTCACAACGCTCAAATACTTCATGTCCAACCTGTTGTTGGTAACCATGGAAGGGAAGTGGGGCAACCGAGGGATTGTTGAGAAAAGAACGGGCACACTTCCTTTTGTGTGATAGGTGCATGGGGAATGAGAGACTGTAGGCTAGTTGCAACAGCGGGAACCTTGGACTGAGCAATTTTGTTGAGAATCAGACCTTAGTCTATCACTAAGAACCCTTTTTCCTTGGTGGAGTTCAACCCCAGCTAGGGGGTGACATGTTGTTGAAATATTATGAGCAACAAAGTCTATGGCTAGGAGGAACATCTGAGTTATGCGCACAGTTGGTCACTTTCATAAAAAAATAAGTGTTCTTTATGTGCTTGTCTCGTTTATTGTGTGATTATTTATATATGTTTGACATGGGTTAATTCTTGTATGTTTTTTCATATAACTAATTGTTGTTGTTCTGTCTAATGTTGCTTTCACATGTAAGTGTGTTGTTGATGGTCATTATTTTAGTTGAATTTGAGTATGATAGTTATTGTTAGTTTTTCATGTTAAGTTATCCTTTGATATTGGTCATGAGTCTTCGAGGAAATGATTGAATGGTCGGGTTCACATGAAAGTAGCTTGTGTGCACAAGAGGCTGGAACTTGTGTGTGTACAGGGAAATAGATCCCGCGCACAAGGAAATCAAAATTGGCATGTGACATTAGGATGGTTGTGTGCACGATAGTGTTGTTTGATCAATATATCATGTGCATTTGTTTTTAGTTACTTATGTTACTTAAAGTTGTGTTAAAAGGAGAAACTTAATGTGGCGTGACTTAGCTTGAGGTTGAGTGCATTACCTCAAGTGATACTACGAATATTAGGGTTTAGTATAGAATCTGCATAGTCACAATTTTTGGAGTAGCATTGTTTAGTAGTATGTTGGGTGGTGTTACAGTATGGTTGATTTAGAGCTATAGAAGTTTAGATTGTGTGATGCGACCCAGCCTGGGATTTTGGGGATGTTACATTCTGGTATCAAAGCTATTGGTTCAACACTATACTTGTATTGGGTAGAGGTCAACAAGAAGCATCAAAGCTCTAGTTTCAACATTGAGCCTGCATGAGTTGAATTCTACTTAAGGAAAAATTCAGACTAGTAAGCGACCGAACTTGTAAATTCAGCGTTGTCATGGTGTGCATTAAAGAAGAATGCATATATGTGCACACTAAATATATGATATTGTGAAGTGCCACTAGAATTGCGCAACAAACAATGGTGTATGGGTGTGTTCAACAAAGGTTTGGGGTTGTGCAGAAAAAAATTGTGGAGCATGTGCATTATTGATACGTGGTGTATAAGTTAAAAAATGACATCACACATTGGTGTGTGTTGAATACCAGTGCGCGAATAGGATTCAAAAGAAAGGATTATGACAAGATGGTGCAAATTTTTCATGAAGTTGTCTCATGAATTCCACTAACAAATCTTGTTTTCTGCACATTTTTTAGAATTATTAGCGATTAAAGCATAACAAAATCAATGTAGAAGGGCAAACATATGGAATATGCACAAAGGACTTACAGTCCTGATAATGAATTCGGGGATTTGTATCTCGGTTTGGGTGTTCATGGTACAAAATCCAAGGAGGAGTGCATGAACTTGGTAGAAATGATAAAGGGATTGCAAAAATATGTCAAAAGTTATAAATATAATTATGAAAGGCTTATGAGAGCCAAGGAGTAGTAAGATGACTTCAATGTTAAATTGATGCAAAGCTTCGACATAATAGAAAATAAAATGGATAAGGAGACATAGTCGAGTAGGCCAAGAAGTCATAGGTATCATGATGAGAAAAGAAGAGAAGCAAGAAGTGTTGATAAGCATTATCACCACTCACCAAAGCATTTATTTAGGAAAGCATGTAGTAGCTCAAGTCCATCTCTTTCCAAGAAGAATAAGAGAAGGACTGAGGTGGACGGGTGTTGGGTGCGGGCCTATTTTGAGAAGGAAGGTTATTTTGGGCGCAGGACTATTTTTGGAGAAAATATTTTTTTGGGGAAATACCTAATTTTGGAAAGGAAGACCTAATTTTGAAGTGTGCGCAACAGATGGAAAGAAATCAACATGCAGAAAAAGAAGGAAAAGCAGTGTGCAAGAGGAAAAGCAACGTGGCATGCAGGAAGACAAGCCTTACGATAATAGGGTTAGGTTTTTTTATAAGGATTGTAATGACTATAATCCTGTAAAATAGTATAAATAAGAACCTAGGAAGTTAGGTAAAAGGTTGATTAGTTGTGGTTAAGGTTGGTTAAGTGGTTGAAGGATGTTGCTAATTGTTGTTGAAAGTTGTGGAGGTGTAGATAATTCGTATAAGCTAGATTTTGAGGGTTAGGTTACAGGCTGAGGAGCCTGGTGTGATCTATTCCTCCTCATAGAGGTTCCTTAATGATTGAATGATTGTATGATTGAAGATGTAATGCCCGCAACACCATATTTTCCAACAGATTAAATAAAAGAGCAGAGAAGCCAAATCTTTGTGGGCGTAGCCCTAGGAGGGGGTGAAGCACGGTAAAACTTGTGTTTTGGGTTATGTTTCTTGAATTTTTACTTTTTGTCAATGATCATCTTATGAATGAATGATTCACTAGCTATATTAGCATGCATGCATAAGGCTAAAGATGAATTAATCTTAGAAATACTTGAATCAATAACAAGTTTAATGCATAAAGAAAGATAGAATACACTCCTAGATCCCCACTCATTCCTAGACTGCAAACACCTGGGTATTGCAGTCACCCATAGAGCTATCTCGGGTGAAACTGCATTGTGCACCCTGTGTGGAGCGTTGCCTTCTGGTTTACCAGGAGGGTTGATAGTTTTAGAGGGTTTTGTGGGAAAAATATTGATATCTGAACCTGGTTCAACCCAAGAAGAAGTAAGAAGTCATAGATATAACTAACAAATGGTTCCATTGCCTGTTGGAACTGCATAGGATTGAGTGGATGAGATTCGTAGAAGAAACGCGCGAAGGATGAAAGTATAGAAGGGAATGTTCAAGCCATGGAATAAAACAAAGGAAGAGATCGAAAGATGGTTGAAAATGAAGGAACTTGAGTTTTCATAGAAGGAAAAAAGAAACCCTAAGATAACACCGTGAAAATATCTTGACAAATACATTTTTAGCAACTTGTATGAGGTATTTTTCTATGATTTCCCGCATTTGTTGCAGGAGTGGTTATTGAGTTTAAAATACAACCACCCTACAAATCGAATTAGAAAGATGGAGTGGAATCCTATGGAGACCGCACAATTACAACAAGTTAATAAAAAATTCACGAATGCAGTAGATTTCTGGTTAGAAAATATCATTGCAGGGTTTATCACCGAATTTGTAGTAGATACAATGAAGTCTTACACCGCAGTAGAGAAATATTTTCTAAAGGGACCTAGAGGTAGGTACATCAGATCGTTGTATACTTCAATCAATATTTTATTGTATGACAACGGTGTGATTACTTTGGAATCAAACAACTAAACGTCCCTATGTGCATGGGGGAAGGGGGGAAGCACTGACAAGAAGCGAAGAAATGAAGGAAAATATGGATAAAGGAAAGAAGAAGGAGGTCATCGAACCAATCATGATGGAGGAAGACCAGATAAAGAAGATAATGGCGAAATTTGGAAAGATGCTCATTGGAGTACCCTACCAATATAAGATGAATAACAAGAAGAGAACCATAGCTGATAGAGAGGGCCTGGAAAGCGATGAAGAAGAGGCCGAGGATCTTCGGGCTATGGAGAAGATTAAGGAAATCCTATGCACAACATATGAAAGGAAAACAAGAGGTCTAAGGGAAGGAACATAAGGCATAAATCCAATCCAGATCACTGTTAGTGTGGAACCTACAACCCCATGTGCAATTAATACACTAGAAAGAACACCATCATTTAGACAACCAAATTTTAGTGGAAGAAAAACAACAAGACATGCATCAAATTAAGGAGAAGCAACTGGAGGAGACATTTCAGGAAGTAACAGTCAAATATATACACCGCGCATAGGTAGTTGTTCAACACAGTTCAAAATGGTAGGACATGATCCCACGATTAGGTTACCAGAATTTCGAGGAGAGGCATCAGAGGACCCTGAAAAGAACTTATTCATATGCGAGAAGATATGGGAAGCAAAGAAGATCGTAGACGAGGATACAAAGCTCACACAGTTAGAAATCACACTGAGAGACTGTACACTGGACTGGTATATGAGCCTAGATGTAAACAGTCCACTAGGAGTAACAAAGACTATTGCAGATGTGAAAAACTTATTTATAAACGAGTTTCAAAAGCCTAGCTCAGAAGACCAGTATATGAATAAAATGATTAAAATCAGGAAGAAACTAGGTGAGTCTGTTTGGGAGATTGATCAGAGGTTTAAATGTCTGAAAGGTAAGTTGAAATATGGAGTGAATGAAATGAAACATAGGCATCTATTTGTGAACTCATTGCTACCACATTTTAAATACCCATTAATACATCAGAAGTTCGAAACTCGGGCAGAGGCTCTGCAGGCAGCCTTACAACTAGAACAGAACTAGTATTAGTAGACATATCCAACAATAGAGGAGTTGAAGGAGGATTTGAAGAATCTCACATTTCAACTTAATCAGAATAAGGGCAAGGAGAAAAGAGAAGTTTTCTGGTGTACCCTATGTAGGACAGAAGGACACCGTAAGAATGAATTTCCAACTTTCGCGCAGTCTATGGAAACATGGGTGCCAAGCCCATTGCCAATAGGAGGACCATGGTGCGAGATTTGTAATACACATGGACATGATCCATATCATTGTCCAATGATGCAGAAATATAAGACAGTACCAAAAAGTTTGTATTGCAACTTATTCATATCAAGGGGTCATGATGACAAGTATTGTAGAACGATGGAGCTAATGAGATAAATCACTTCAAATAATTAAAGGGTGCAAGACGAAATAATGACATGACAAGCTGCACCTCATATCAACCAGGTACCACCACCATACAGTAATGCACAACAACAATATAACAATGTGCAACCTCATTATACCCAGGTATCTCAGTACAACGCACCACGCTGAGATCGAGGTGGATATAGAGGTGGAGGATGAGGAAGAGGATCAGTAGTGAGCCACAACTAGGAAATTATGCAAGGGAATGTCCACTCCCACCAACGACATGTATGTATTTGCACGCAGTAGATCATGACACAGAAGACTATCATACACTCTTGGGGAAGATCTAAGAAAAAAGGAACCAAAACAACCAGGATGTCCAGTGGATCCATTCAAAAGCTAGGGATGATGAGAGAAACATCAATATAGTCACTCAAGGAGGATCCAAGACACGGACTGATGCAGTCAAACAAGATCCAACGCAACACCAATGGGTTAAGAAGAATACTGAGCCACAGAAGAAGTTTGATGCACGAAAAGAAAATTAAACATTTAAGGAGGCCAAACAAGAATTTCTCAAGAAAAATGTTGTGTCTACATCATCCTCGTAGAAAACTCAGAACTCACCAATGTACGATATGCCCTCCTCAATGGACCATACCAGTAAAGGAAAACATTTAAATCAAGTAAGTACCATAAAGACTTTTCTACAATCATGTGTTAAGATATTGAATGACCCATCATCTGTTAAGGTTTTACAAAATATGCTAGAAAGATGTAACAGAAAGGAGGAAGGGAAGTTAGAACATAAAAAAGTTAATCATCTCCATAATAGAATAAGGACAAGCAGAGAATTCATACTAAATGCTAATATTGGGGATTTTAATATGGGAGATATCATACTGGACTTAGGCTCTGAAGTAAATTTCTTACCTAAGAAGACATGGAAATGCATGGAAGAACCCAAACTAGGCTATTCACCTGTCCGACTAAAACTAGCAAATCAACACAAAGTGTTACCAATTGGAAGGCTTAAAGGTGTGAAAATAGATTTGGATGGAGTGCGCACTTTGGCAGATTTTGAAGTAATAGAGATAGTGAATGGAACGACACCTTTTCCAGCGTTTGATAACCAAGCTATAATCAACCTGAAGACAAGGAAAATGACTTTTGAATCAGACGAATATAGAGTCATTACACCATTGGATCCTTCACAAGGAGAAAGGTTTGTAGAACCCACTTGTTTGGATCTGGAAGAAATAAAATAGTTGTACAGAACCACCATGCGAGAAAAGGATTATGTTAACCCAACTGTAGATGGGGTACTCAGCTAGAGAAGCATTACATCATGTGCTTCTGACTTAGACACATGTTTATAGAATTGGAAACAATGATTACATCAATTTTCCACAAGGAGGTGCGCAAGAATAGATTGCGCAGTAAGATGGTTGGTACAGAGATAAGAGAAACTGCTAGTTTTCATGGGCTAAATGTCTTAGAGGGATTCTTGACAAAATATGAAGAAGAAGTATTATAAAATTAGAGGCTCTTAGCCTTAGATATTTTACTCAAGGCAACACCTACAAGATGGTGGGGTGCACACAAAGAAACAATCCAGGACTGGTATCAGTGTAAACGACTATTGTGCATTAGATTTGGCACAGAGCAGGGGAACAATAAGTGAAGAGGTATTATGGATATGGAACACTAGTGGAACACTTGGAGAAGTGCAAGGCATAATGGAGGATGACACCACCAGAGGAATGAACTCATCACTTTATCCATACATTGGAAGGAATCCCAAGGAACTGGTATATAGACCAGGAGGTGCGCAAAGGCACTACAAAATGGACACACTTACAACAGAATTTTGTAGTAACCTTCTCATTTGAACATGAGAACCTCAGAATGGATTCAATGTTGAAGTTGATACAACAAATGATATTTAGTAATGAAACATAAGTTGAAATCATGACAGAATATCAACAACATAATAGAAATACAATCAAAGAGTTACTTCCATGCTATCATGTGGAAGAAGAAGCACTAGATGAAGATGATCCACACAACATTTAGATTACAAAGATTGAAGGAGAAAGAGAGGTGGAAGGCCCATATTTGGAGTGAGGAGTATTTGTTGCACAAATCAAAGTTAAGAAAGTTAACATTGGGACAAATTACAATCCTAAATGGCAAGTATTGAAGACTATTGGAATGAGCAAACATTACAAAGGAGAATAGAGTTAGTGTGCGAATACAGTGAACTATTTACAAAATCATTTATAGAGATGAAAGGAAAGGAAAGGGAGATAGGTGAGATGAATATACCCCTCAAACTTGAGGCTATAGCTTTTAGGAAAAGACCCTATAGACTGAATCCAATGTATAAGTAGAAAGTGAAAGAAGAAATTGACAGAATGTTGGAAGATTGAAAGAAGAAATTGATGAATGTTGAAGATTAGTATCAACAGAACTGAGGAATCGAATGGATCACCCCATGGTAGTCCAATAAAGAAAGGGGATAAGGATTTGTGTACATATGAGGAAACTTAATGATGCTTTCATACGAGCCTTCTCACCCCCTTTTACGATGAGGTCTTGAGAATGTGAGAGGAGAATCATGAATCCCATTCATTTATAGATGGATTCTTAGGCTACCATCGATAAAATATCTCCAAAAGAAAAGTATAAGACTATTTTTTCTACGTATGGGGATCTCACCAATATATAGTCATGCCATTTGGTCTCAAGAATGCACCACCATATTTTCAAGAGTAGTCACAAATACTTTTAAAGAATTTATACATCATTTTTTAGAAGCATATTTTGGATGACTGATCAGATATAGTCTATTAAAGGACCATGCAGAAGGTTTCAAGACTCATGTTTGAAAGATGTATTCAATGTCATATATCATTGAATATCAAGAAATGCATTTTTGGTACACCTTTGGGATATTGTTGGGACATACAGTGTGTAAACAAAGTTTACTAGTGGACTGCGGCTAATTAAAATTATTGTAAATTTACCACCACCAAAGTCAAGCAGCACTAGTTAAGAGAAAAAATGGGACATACATGCTATTACAGAAAATTCATAAAAGGGTATAATTATCTCTCACAGGATGGAAAAATGTTGAAGAAGGACATCAAATTGAATGAGGGATCGTGGTAGCAAGGATTGGACACCTTAAACAAAATATGGTAACAACACCTATACTAGTATTTCCATATTGTGGAAAGACATTTCATGTGCATGTAGATGTATCATCTATAACACTTGGAGAAATTATGGCACAACCAGAAGCAGGGGACTTAGTTCATCTCCATAGCCTTTGTACATTAAAGTTTTCAAAATTAGAGAAGAACTACAACAATACAGAAAGAGAAGGCCTAGCCATAGTATATGCACTTCATAAATTTAGGGACTATTTACTGGGAAAACACTTTAAAATGTTCACAAACCATTTTTCCTCAAATATCTAGTTAAAAAGCCAGTGTTGGGGAGGAGGATCTATAGATGGCTATTATTGTCTCCAAGAATTTGATTTTGAAGATATTCAAACCAAGGAAGTTTAATGCGGACCTGATCAACTACTATCAAGGGTAACTAATGGAGAAAAACCTACTAACTTGGAAGATAAATTCCCCAATGGCTATTTTCAGCATTGCAGTTGATTACTGCTATCATTATTGAATACTTACACAAGGGTTGCACTACGCTTGTTTAGCACCGCACATAAGAAAAATCTGGCAGTCAAAGTTGCAGACTATCAACTTATTGCATGAAATTTATACAAAATGGGCGCAGGTAGAATTTTTAGAAGGTGTGTATTGAACATGAAAGGCCCAAAATTTTAGTAGAATCTCATGAAGGTATAGTTGGAGGAAATTATGCAGAAAGCTACCGTGCGTGAAGGTATTGCACGCCAGGATTAAGGAAATAAATAACTACAAAGATGACACATCATTAACATAAATGTGATGTCTATCGAGGGTTGGAAAACCCAATAGAAGGGATGAGATGCCCTTGCATCCACATGTTACATTGTATGATTTTGATAAGTGGGAAATAGATTTTTTTGGGACCTATTAATCCACCAACAAAAGGTCAAGAGATAGATATATCATTATTGTGACTGAATACTTCATCAAGATGGGAAGAAGAACACCAACAAGAGTGTATACCGTAAACAACATCACACTTCTGTTTGAGCAAGTGATCACTAAATTTGGATTCCCAGGATTCTGATGAGTGACCGGGGCACTCATTTTATCAATGATGTACTATCAGAGCTATGCCTAAGGAGTTTTAATTCCATCACCACAAGAGTTAAATTATACCATCCTTAGGAAATTTAGGGAATAGTGGAAGATTTCAATAAGATTTTGGTACCATTCAAGATATGTAATGTCAATATGGATGATTGGGACTTGAAAAATACCAACAATAATATGGGAATACAGGACCACAAGTAAGAATTTGACAGAGCATTACCATTCAGACAGTATATGGGAAGGAAGCAAAGGATGCCATTAGAATTTATGGTACCTACCGCATTTTATTAATACCAACATGACGTAGCAGCATTAACATAGGAAAGGCTAAGTCATTATGGAAATGGAAGAGGATAAGATCATAGAAGGATTTCACCAGGAAGCTATAGAAAGAAAGGGACAAATCCTAACATGATAGACATATTAAAAGAAGAGTTTATGAGGAGACATAGTCTTTCTATGACAACCTAATTTTTCCAACACCCCGGTAAGTTTAGAATGCATTAGCTAAGGCCATATGAAGTAAAGATCACCACATATGGGGATATGTACGTACTGAAATACTTGGGAGGAACATAAATCAAAGGAATGATCAACTTATCGACTAAACTCATATTGCAGGACAAATTTAATTCCACTAACCCTAAAAGTTACAACAAAGTTGGAGAAAGGAATGTATATAGTGTACTATGCAGCGATGCTATTAGGACAGAGAAATGATAAAAATAAATAAAAGGGAAAAAGAGAGAAAATGCATTCAAAAATAGAAAAAGGATCAAAAGAAAAAAAAAAAGACGGCATGGACTCAACCACAAGAATGTGTGCATAAAAGTCATGTTAAATAACAATCATCACACAATATCGGAAGAAGACAACGATACGAAAAATTACACTGAAAAATGCACAATAAAAAGTGAGAAACTGAGATGACCAGGTCTATAAAAGGCATAAAGAAGGTGTTTATTCAACACTTAGCTTATTTTTTAGCATGGAGAGAAATTACAAAGAGCCTCTAGCTAGAATTTTTAATAAGAAGAAACCGAAAGTGCACCTAGGGAGAGAAGATGACCCAACCAGTTCGACGTTCCAAGCCATGTACCGGGTTACTTCAAGGTGGTCGAGGTGAAAGCTGAAAGAATGAGACAACTCCGAAAACGTGGTCGGTTGAAAGGATGTCACCACGTCAATACGTGAATCGATCACCGCATTACTGTGCTGAAGAGGAAACATTAACAACACATGAAGGTGAAATAGGGAAAAGTTTCAAGGCCCGGGACGGTATTCCAAACCCTAACCTAGAGACACTCGTGAAGCCTAATGAAACAACGAGACCGCGATAGACCCACAAAGGAGAGGAAGTGTTAGTCGAGGATATCACCGACATGTTGGATTCTGAGAGGGAAGAAGAGGACGCAAACACAACAGAGATAGGACCATCTATTGTGGGACAGAAAAAAAAGGCACAGGATGCCATGGATATCACACTCTCATATATCCCAAACACATTGTTCATTGTGGATGATATTCCAGGAAAGGTTCCAAATCTCTAGATATTCGCACTTCATACAAGGATGCAGCCAAATTACCAGATTTGGCCGAGGATACTTACTTAACAAATACATGGGAAATTGGACCCCTAGGGAAATGTTATGATCTAAGAGAGAATGGGATTCGATGTATAGGCACAAAGTCTATGTGCTAAATAATCAAGAGTTGAAAGCATGTTATTGTCATATATGCATAAAGTTCCTTATGTTGAACACCCAGTTACCAGACAATTCATTCTAAATAAGAAGCAATACTATTGGCCAGGTATAAAAAGAAATTTGTTGATTTTATTACTATATGTCTTGAATATCGTGCTCTGTTGCTGAGCATTGTTGACGCTTGAAGCTATCAATATTGAAATGACAACTTCATGAGGACATTAGTCCCCCCTTCTTTTTTAGAGGTGGTTCTCCTGTTTGGATAAAAGATATATATTTGAATATCTTGGATTAGGGAGAGCCGCTAGGGCAACAAACCCCAAATCTTTTATTGATTTGATTTATATGAAAATGGTTCTTCAATAACCCAATATGATATTTATGTGCAACAAATTTTTCTTTTACAATAAGAAAAAGATTAAATGAGTGGCTGCAAATTATCATAATTAAATTGTTATCAACATCACACACATTCTTAATAGTATATAAACACATCCATATCTTCTTCATGAGAAACAGGAGAGAATGATTTGATCATATCAAAGAATTTTAATAGAGTAATGCAATTAGTAAAAAAAGATAAATTGATAGGTCAACCCTCAAATATCACATACTTTAAATTCAAAGTTACAATATACAAACTAATATCAACCCTGAAGCAATTCTTTGTGGATTTTATTCATGATAAATGTTCTTCACTACCAAAATTTTGTAAGCCATGTATGTGGCTACAAATACTCCATCATCATACAAGAAAATCAGTAGAAGAATACAAGAAAAACACTCAACAACTTAGCCTTGTGCCCAATTATGAGATTCAAGCATAAAGATATGAGAAGTAGTGTAAAATAATAGAAAGAATGGAGAAGATGGAGATTGATTTATTTTAACGTAATTGATTGTGTATCTATGGATGTACCTTATTCTTCCTTTGATATTTTTTCCTGTCCCTCTAACCATATTGATTATTGGGCCCTTTGATGCCTCTTCTTTTAAGAAGATCTTTTAACTACTTGAGTAGTTAGGTTTTCTTCCTCTATTGAAATTCCCATACAAGTTTCTTATCAAAAAATTCCATTTAATTCATTCATCACTAATTCTCATTAATGAAATTATATCATAATATTTAGCAAATATAAAATCGGTCCTTTCCCTTTTATCAAAAAGTTTTTAAATAAACTTATTTTCACAATTTAATTAATATCCCATTTAAAATAGAAGGACTATGTTTTACTTTTCTGGGAATTATAATCAAATTTTTAGCCATGTAAATCAATTATGATGTCATCTTCACCGTATTATCTTTCCAACGATATAAAATTTTTATGCTAAATTTGTCGCTTCTAGATCTCAAGATATGAGGTCATGAAGTTGAGTTATCACGCAAGCCCATTAAAAATGTAGCTGACTGATAATTTCACTTTCTGAGAACAATGTATCAACTTCCAAAGACTTGAATCCTATACCACCATATTCTATGTCAAAATACCTTTCAATGGTATAAATTTATGATTTGAACATTTGATCTCAATTTATGGTCTTCACAAGATCAGGCTCAACATCAAAAACTCATGGAAAATGTGTCTTGGATGAATTCCTGTGATTCTTCATAAAAATTTGATTCTTTTGTTTCAAAGTTTATCTCATATGCATTGGATATTATATCTTTCATGGTATATAATAAGTGTTTCATACACTAGCAAGAAACACAAGAAAAATTATGGATATAGGTTCATCCCTAAAATTGGTTGAATAAAATAGTCAATTTGGAATCTCAATATTGTCCATCTCACGCCCAATCACCATGATGATTCATCCAATAACACACCACGTGTCTCTTTGTATGCCGCCACGCCTCCATTTATTGTTTTCATTTGGTTCTAATTTCACGCTATGTAATGCTCTTGGCTGGTTCACAGGTAAATGTATGAAAACAGGGAGATAAGATGGCTATGAAGGAAGAGAATGAGAAAGGAGGAATAACGAGAAAATCATGGTGGGTTCGTGTAGGTCGGAGGGTGAGGTGAATGAGTCTAACAGTCCACAACCCATGAACCTGACAAACTCATAAGTAGTCTAAGTGTTAAATTTAAATGAGAAGGGGGGTAAGGAGAGAAATGTAGGTGTCGGAGGTAGAGAGTGTAATATGTAGACAACGGGTTGGCAAGTGAGTTAGTATGATAAGGTGAGGGAATGGATGAGTCTCCCAACATGTGAATCTTGCATGGATGAAAAAAATGGCTAAGTAACGATACTTCTTGGATGGGCTCGTAAAAATGAGAAAACACAACAAGATGAGTCTCAGGAACCCACGAAACCATGATATAAAATTAGACTAAGTGTTGAGGAAATAGTTTGCTGGAATTGCATGCAAGGAATTCACATTGAAAGTTCTGCATCTCTCATTGCTGATGGTCTAAATGGGATCAAGCAAAACTGGGGTGGAAAATGAAGAACTCCGAAAATGGAGGATGAGAGCTCTAACCCACAAAACCCACAAACTAAAATGAAATGGCTAAGTGTTAAAATAAACTTATGAGACAAGCAAGTGGGTGGAAATGAAGGCCCTCCAACCCATGAACCTACCTAACACCTAAATAAGGACTAAGTATGGAAAGAGGATACGAGGAAAATTGAGGGCATAGCATTGTGATATAGAGAGGATGAGGAACTTATTACTTAGACATTCTTCAAAATCAGACCTCTTGACAAGATCTTTAGTAACTTAGGCATACATAAACATATTTATGATCTGAAAAGTGCATGATGGAGCTAAGACTGAGGGTTGGAGAGTGAACTTATAAAAATTAAAAATGTCTTTGATATCAAGGATTTATGAATCCAAGAGAAGGAAAATATAGATGACCAAATTTTGGTCACAGGCTACACATATCGCCGAATCCGTTTGTTGCAACCTTTACCCTTTCTTGAGTGGAAGTTGGAAGTTGTAACCAAGGATTTTATAACTAAGTTTCCTAAGACTTCTAAGCAACATGATTCTATTATGGTGGTGGTTTAAAATCTTAGTAAAGTGCCCATTTTATTCCGCTCAAATTCAACATACAAGGAAACTGACATTGCTAAGTATACATGCAAGAAATTGCTAACTGCGATGGTGTACCTAAGACAATTTTGTCCAACGTGAGATTCCAAGTTCACTCAAACTCTTTGGAAAGTGTTATTCAAAGGATTTGTGACAAATATAAACTTTTAACACAACATATCATCCTGAGTCCGATGGACAAACAAAGAGGGTAAATCAAGGATAAAGATATGCTCAGAATGTATGTGATGGATAAGCCATCAAAATGGGAAGACTAACTTCACTTGGTGAGTTTGTTTACAAATAGTCGGGTACATGAATATTTACAATGAGCCCATTTGAAGCAATTTTATGGTAGAAAGTGAAACATTCCAATCAGTTGGAACAACCCAAAGACCATGTAGTAGTTGGACCCGATTTGCTCTAGGAAATGGAGGCGAAGATGGTAAAGATAAGGAAGAAATTAAAGGTTGCCCAAGACAAGAAAAAAAAACTACATAGATAAAGCCACAACCCACAAAGAGTTTAAAGTGGGCTTACCATGTTTTCTGAAATTTAAACTGTGATACTCCTGATGTTGGGGAAGTGTTCTAAGTTGGAAGCACATTGTTGTGGTCCATTTAAATCCTAGAGAGGATTGTTCCTATAACATATATTCTTGCATCACTCGCATACTTGTGTATTCATAATGTTTTCCATGCATCATTGCTTAAAAAGTACATAAAAAATTCCATGCCAATCATGATTAATTATTGAATGTTGTTCAAAGCGGAGCCGTAAGATGATTTCAAGGAGACTAGTTTGTATATTGGATCAAAAAATCAAGAAGCTCCGAAATTGAGTCATGGAGCTAGTAAGGGTTCAATGTACCTGGTATGGTCCTCAGGATTCTATGCAAGTAAAGTATCCACATATTTTCGAATATTTTTGAAATTTTGTATGTACATGATGCACTGAGGACAAAGCAAGGCATAACAATCTGGAGGGGAATGTAATGTCCCTAATCCATAACTTTTGTAATTACAATATAGGTTGGTGAGCTGTTGGCACCAATTTTTGGTTTTGAGCCATTACGGGAAAAGGAAAATTGTTGTGAAGGAAGGGTGCATAATTTCATAGTGTTGCACACACTGGTACATGGTTGCACATCAAAGAAAGGGTCTGCACATTTCACAGTGTTTCACATTTCATATTTCATATGAGAGCGCGTCAGCCAAGTTTTATATATATATATATGGTTTTATACGACATGCAGAGCCGGTGTGGTTATGAGGATGGTGAGTCAGATGTATCAACCGCCCAGTGTGCCTATCCATGTAAAGTGTAATCATACTCAAGTTGTTAATATGATATTACATCGCTACGTGCAGATAGACTCAGACGGAAAGATATGGGGGGATAACTCCACCGAAAAAGGGAAAAGGGGGATGAGACTTAAGTCTTAGGGAATATTTTATAATATTTCCCTAAGACTTAAGTCTTAGGGAATGAGTCACCAAGTGGCTTAAGATACTTCTGAAGGTGAAAAGTGTCAAGTTGAAGGAATGGAATATATATTATTGTCCTTAGTGTATTTTGGGAGATTATTCACTTTCTCGTTAGAAGAAGGGGGTTGTTCCAGGGAGAAAGGAGGACTATTACCTTATCTATAGTCAGAAGCTTGTAAGGGTTTTTTCTATCTTGTAATCATATTTTTGTTGTCAAAGAGGCGGGTTATCAAGCTCGTGAGTAGTATATCTAGGTGAAAGGTTTGTTGTGGAAGAGGCGGTTTGTCAGGACCGTGAGTAGTATATTTGGGTGAGAGATTTGTTGTTGAAGAAGTGTGTTGTCAGGCCCGTGGGTATACTCTCCAGGTGATATTTTTTCCTAGAATTGTTCCCTGGTTAATTGGGAATTAGTTGTAGGGCTCGAAGACTTCCTGTCGGGTTGGTAACCCTAGAAGGGAGGTGGGGGAGCCGAGGGGTTGTTCAACAGAGAAGGGGCACACTTCATTGGGTGTGATAAGTGTGTGGGGAATGATAGACTGTAGGCTATTTGCAGGAGGGGGAACCTTGGACTGAGCAATTCTGTTGAGAATTAGACAACAAAGTCTATGATCTTTTGTTGAAAGATTATGAGAAACAAAGTCTATGGTTGGGAGGAACATCTGAATTCTACGCGTGGTTGGTGACTTTCATAAAAGATAAGCGTTCTTTATGTCCTTGTCTCATTTACTGTGTGCTTATTTATCTACATTTGACATGGGTTAATTCGTGTATGTTGTCGCATATAAGTAATTGTTGTTATTATGTCTGATGATGTTTCTACACATGTAAGTGTGGTGTTGATGGTCATTATTTTAGTTGTTTATGTGTATGATGGTTTTTGATAGTTTTTCCTTTTAATTTATCCGTTGATATTGGTCATGAGTCTTCGAGGAAAGGATTGAATGGTTAGGTGCACATGAAAGTAGCTTGTGTGCGTAGGAGGATGGAACTCATGTGTGCGTATAGGGAAATAGACCCCGTGCATGAGGAAATCAGAATTAGTGTGTGACATCAGGATGGTGGTGCGCACAATAGTGTTGTGTGATCAGTATACTCATGCACAATTGTTTTTAGTTACTTCTACTACTTAAAGTTGTGTTAAAAGGAGAAAGTTAGTGTGGCTTGACTAGACTTAATGTTGAGCATGTTACTTCAAGTGATACTACGCAAACTAGGGTTTAGTATAGACTCTGTGCAATGTATTTTCATAGCAACATTGTTCAATAGTATGTTGGGTGATGTCACACTATGGTTGATTCAGAGCTCTATAAGTTCAGATTGTGTGATGTGGCCTAGCCTGGGAGGCTGGGGACGTTACATCTACTAAGAAAATAACATTAATGGGTCAAAAAATAAACATGATTATTGTGTTGTAGAGAGGCCTTTTGCTTACAACATCCCCATGTATCTTAGGTTTATTGTCTGCAATAACCCTTCCATTGATACTCCTAGTATTGTAGTACCGCCCGGAATGAAGTTGTTCCACCAATCAATGTGAGGCTTGATGTTGTGCCTCGGTACTACCCTTATGCTAGGTACACTCCAAAACTCCTCTTGCCCACTGAAACAAACGTGGAGTATTTTTTATATTGCACTCATAAAGAAAAATTTGGTAACAAGTTATTCTTTCTTAAGAAAGCAACCAACAAATATCTAAACCCATCCCTCCAGGTATCTTCCTCTTCTATATCCCCCCCAAAATGTAACAATTATTTTCCAAGAAGTACTTGGGTTTTCCCATCCCTCATCCCATTATTATTTACAACACTTGAATATGCTTAGGGTGAAACTAGGATTATGGGTAACAATACCGAGGTTATAAAATAGGTGTTTGGTGAATTAAACCAAACATCTTTGAGGCTTAACCCTTAGATAAACTTAGGAACCATGTTTAAAGTGTTTTAGATCAATATTTACAATCTCAATCTCATTATATACTAGGTTCTAGGATGACCGTCCTCATTCAACAAAATTCCTTTAACTTGTGTGTAAATTTCACCATATGATTAGTATTCATTGAGATTACTACTAACATTTAAGCCTCATTAGTGTGGATCTTGAGAATTTTTTTACAACCGTGATTAATTCCTTAAAAATACATCATATTAATTCACTAAACCATTTATTCATAATAAAAAAAACATAAATCATAACCATAATCAATATATACATTATATCATTCAATTAACAATTATAAACATATTAATAATACATAGATTCGAAATAATAAATAATACATCATCACAATAACAATCCATATGTCACTACATAACATCCTTATTCCATGAAACATGCTAAGCAAACATAGGATGGATGTATAGAATCCAAAATAAGATCTTCAAACATATTAATAATGTATAGATTCGAAATAATAAATAATACATCACAATAACAATCCATATGTCACTACATAGCATCCTTATTCTATGAAACGTCCTAAGAAAACAGAGGATGAATGTCTAGCATCCAAAATAAGATCTTGGGAAGCATGAAGTAATACTAAAATCATACTCGGTGACAGAAAAAATAAATAGGATGCATAGAAATGAGGTGTTTCTCTCTCTACACGTACGTGTATCTATATGTTCACGTACTTTCTCTCTACATGCTTATATATATACATGTTAATTATAATTAATTTTTTTTGGTTAGAATTATTGTAAGCTAAACATATATGTTTATGTATTCTATTTGGAAAACATTTTTTTTCATAAAATCTATTAAATTTTACTAAGTATTAAAATAAAATAAAATAATTAAAGGTTAGTGTGGTTCAAGCTAGATGTGATCCCCGGATAATTTTAACGACTTAAATATCCCTGAATCGCGATTTCTCAAATCACAAATTAATCGCATAGCCAACAAATTTCACATAAATTAACAAACAAACAATAAATAAATAAATAAAATAATATACCATATTCCATGCATGATTTCCTATTCATTTCGAGCATGGATTTCATCCATGAGATTGTAAAACATCTACTCGTGTTATAAACCTAACCTCATCCTAACCTCAAGATATACGATTTCCTACAATAAATATAAATTCCTATTGTCTAATTTCTTCCAAGAAATTAATGGAAGCCCTCGCTCATCATGTATAGTTATGGTTTAATTAATATATATGGGAGACCCTCTCATAATGTATAACGTATAGTTATGGTTTAGTGATATCATTTCGTTTTCATTAACATGTTAAAAGATATATGGCTTGATTCCATATTAAAATAGTGATGTAATATTAATATGTAATTTTATTTAAAAGTAAGATGTTTTACAATTTAGTATAGAGATGTTGTTATTCAAATTTGTAATGTAATAAGAAAAAAGAAAAAAGAAAATCCATTTAAATTTATTTTAAATTCCAATTTATCAAATATTAAATGGGATTGAATTTTTTTGACAGATAATTTTTATTTTTGTTTAATTTAATATCATGTATTAATTCTTTCCTATTAAATAATAAAAAATTATATTCTAAAACATTTGATCTTTTAATATTTAATAAATCTAAATTTATCCATTCAATATAACTTGGGTGGTTGGAAGGAATGGTTGTTACTTTTCCTACCTAGGTTCAATTCCTTGTAAATAACACGTGATGTCCTTAAATGTGTTTATATAATGCTCTTGTTGTTAAGCCTCTAATAATCCAAAAAATTAATAAATCTAAATTTAAAACACAAATAATAACAAAATAAACTCTCATAATTATATATATTTATATTTTTAACTTTTAAAACTTTATAATATAAACGCTTTCATCATAACTTTTAAAACTTTATAATATAAGCACTTTCATATATTTTCATTAACATATTTAATTAAATAATTATTAATATACCATATCATTGACAAACATATCTCTAGCACAACACCCTCACCCTTTCCCTTTCCCTTTCCCTAGCTAGAATTAGCGTTTAAGGACTAGGAGTTAGTATAGTAAATATTTTTCCAAGTATAGGATCATAGTAATATTCTTGACACACAAGGTGCAACAACACTCTACCATAACATTGTAACATTGATGATTATGTATATTAGTACTATTTATGAATATTATATTTGGATTCTTTAAAAAGTTATCGTGAAACATTAAGTAATTTGTTAGGAACTACTAAAAAACAAATGTTGTAGGAGGTGGGTATGTATGTATTATTAGTTCGTGTCGAAGGCGTAGAGGGACTATAGCGACCGATAATTCGTTGACTTCAAATTAGTTTGTCCTTTGACTAAAAATATTTGCATAATCTCTATTGTTGGAACTAGAGAACTAAAAACATTGATTTGTATATAATAAAAAATACCATATATGTCATGATCTGATTGGATAACATATTGGAGGTCTTATTGCCAGCTTCGCTATTCCCAATGTTTTATATGTTAGCATATCCAAAGTTTTTGATCATCTACGGTATTTCTGAATTTTTACTATTTTTATTAAAATGTTTAGATATCCAAATTTTTGAGCATCGAGAGTCAGTTTTTTATTAGTTGACTTCATATTAGTTTGTCCTTTGACTAAATTGTTTTTTGCATAGTCTATTGTTAGTATTATTACTATTTTTTTATTGATATTATTTTATATTATTATAAAATAATATAATAATTATTCTGCGCATGTAACAGACTTGCCACACTGCATTCTTTCTTAAATGTTTACACAGCATGAGGCCCTTCGACGGTCCTGACAGACTTAAATGTTTACCTAACAGGCCTCACAGCCTTAAATGTTTACTTAACAATTACAATACATTTTCCTTCGATTTTTTTTATGTAATGTTCTTTGCAGTGAGTATGGGCAATATTGTTCTTCAACGACATTACTGCTTCATTGGTTGATGCTTGCTCATTGCTTGCTCATTGGTTTCTTGTTTTCTTGTTGATGTTGCTCTTGTTTTCTTGTTGGTCTTGTTGCAGTTTGCACGCTTGGGATTTTTCAACCACGATTGGAACTGCGCTTCTGTCGTTCCCCATTGACGGGTGGGTTTCGGTGCCATGTTTACCTTCCTATTCATTGTTTGTTGTTTGCTATTTCTAGATTGCAAGTGAAAGTTTTCAATATTGGAGATGCCTGAGTCAAAATCCTCTTGCAGAACATCTTTGTATGTGAGGATAAAATAAGATTTCATTTTCTTATATGTCACTATGGTTGCGATGGAGGTGGGTTTTGTGTCGAACATTGGCGTTCAGGAATGAGACGAAGACAACATTACAGTCCTTCTTATGTGGTCGCAGTAGTCACATACAAAGATGGGCTGCAAGAGGATTTTGATCTCTCCCAATATTGAAAATTCTTACTTGCAAACTGGAAAAAAAAAAACAATGAATAGGGATGCAATAATGGCACTGAAACTTACCCATGAATGGGGAATGACAGAAGCGCAGTTCCAATTGCAGATGCAAAATACCAACCATGCAAACTGCAACTTTCTTAAATGTTTACATAGCGGGAGGCCTTTGGAAGGTCCTCACATCCTTAAATGTTTACCTGACATGCCTCACAGCCTGAAATGTTTGCTTAACAGGTGTGTTAGAGTACATTTTCCTCATATTTTTTATACATTCTTGTCTACAGTGAATTTGGCCAATATTGTTCTTCACCGACATTCCTGGTTGACTGGTTGATGTTTGCTCATTGGTTCGCAGGATGTTGTTTATTTTTGTTTGATTCAACTTTGTAGAGTTGAGTTCCTGCAGCTGGAGTTGGGCCTTTTGGTACTTGTTCACTGGTTTGTTTTTTCCTTCTTGCTCTTGTTTGCTTCAACTTTGCAAGGTTGGGGTCCTGCATCTGCATTTGGACATGTTGTTGCATTTTGTAGGCCAAGGGCTACGCTTATGTCCTTCCCCATTCACTAGTGGGTCTCAGTGTTGCAGTTGCATTCCTGCATTACTTAACAGGCCTGCTACAATACATTTTTTTCGATTATTTATTTATTTTTACAATGTTGTCTGTAGTGAATATGGGCAATATTGTTGTTCAACGGCATTATTGGTTCACTGGTTGATGCTTGCTCATTGCTTGTTCACTGGTTTCTTGTTTTCCTGTTGTTGTTGCTCTTGTTGCAGTTTGCATGCTTGGGATTTTGCAACTCCAATTGGAACTGCGCTTATGTCGTTCCCCATTCATGGGTGGGTTTTGTTGCTATGTTTACCTTCGTATTCGTTGTTTTTTGTTTGCTATTTTCATTTTGCAAGTGAAAAATTTAAATACTAGAGATTCGTGAGTCAAAATCCTCTTGCAAAACATCTTTGTATGCGAGGAGAAAATTCGATTTCCTTTTTTATATGTCACTGGGTGTGATGGAGGTGGGTTCTGAGTAGGCACATACAAAGATTTTCTGCAAGAGGATTTTGATCACTCCCAGTATTGAAAATTACTACTTGAAAACCAAAAAAAAAACAAAGAATGAATATGGATGCAACCATGGAAGTGAAACTTACCCGTGAATGGGGAGCGATAGAAGCACAGTTACAATTGTGGATGCAGAATGCCAATCATGCAAACTGCAAAATTCTTAAATGTTTACACAGTGGGAAGACTTTGCACAGTCCTCACAACCTTAAATGTTTACCTAGCAAGCCTCACAACCTGAAATGTTTGCTTATCAGGTGTGTTACAATATATTCTCCAATTTTTTTATACAATCTTGTCTGTAGTGAATTTGGGAAATATTGTTCTTCACCAGCATTCCTAGTTGACTGGTTGATGCTTGCTCGTTGGTTTGTTGGATGATTTTTAATGTTGTTTGATTCAACTTTACAGAGTTGAGGTTCTGCAGCTGCAGTTGGGCCTCTTGGTACTTTTTCACTGGTTTTTTGTTTGTTGCTTGCTCTTGTTTGCTTCATTTTTGCAAGGTTGGGGTCCTGCATCCGTAGTTGGACATGTTATTTCATTTTGCAGGCTATGGGTTGCGCTTCTGTCCTTTCCCATTCACCAGTGAACCTCAGTGTCATGGTTGCATTCCTGTTCGTTGGTTGTTGTTTACTATTTCCAGTTTTCAAGTAAGAATTTTCAATACTGGGAATGCTTGAGCCAAAATCCTCTTGCATAACATTTTTGTATGTGACTACTACGACTAGAGAAACAGGAGTGTGATGTTGTCTTGGTGTTGTTCTTGAGGTTGTTATTCGCCAGATATCCCACCTTTGTCGCAACCATAGTGACATGGAAAAGGTTGACAAATCTACGACAAGTGAATTCAAAAGAATATGCAAAGAACATGAAAGAAATCATATTGATACTATGAAAATGATACATGCACTTGGAAATACATTGCTTAATCTTCAATAAATATCTACTCAACAAACAGTCGATGTTGCACTTTCCCTGCCACTGGACTGTGGTTCAAGGAAATGTGTCTTCACAAACACTATCCACTTGAGAAACACAAATTGGAACATGGTATTACAATTGGGCCACCAAAAATACTATTACAATAAAATAATATGAAATTTTTTGCAATAGATATAAAAAACATCTCTTTGGACTTGAACCAGAGTTTGTCGAGCTCCAACTATATTTCATAGCTGAGAATTCTTTTCCCATAGTTAATGTGTTTCTATGGCTTCATAATTATGAGACTAAGTGTTGTTTTGTGAGGGATAAAGTTCTTATCTCCCTTTCTTTTTCCTAGTCTATACTTACCCATTTTTCCCTTTTCTTCTTCCCCCCTATTATCCGTTTTTGGTTCTATACTTAGTCGTGTTTCTGTGCTCGTGAGTTCTCAGGGTGGAAAACTGACAAATCCTCATCTCCATCTATATCTTCACATCATGAGTCTGATCGATCACCGTTCGTTTGCATACTTACCCAATTTTATGACCGTGGGTTCATGGATAGGCGTTATCGAACTTTGGTGCCCCGTGTTCGGGGTATACATCTTGCACCCAAAACTTCGGTGATCTACAATTCAACCCCAGACTCCTAGAAATCACAAGCCTAACTCTACCTACGATGACTCTGTCTGACCGACCCGCCTTTCCATACTTAGTCGAGTATTCAAAGTTTCGCAAGTTCACGGACTCTTGGGTTCAAAAACGTTTGAAAGCATTTTTCGCTCCTCTCCATCCCCGCCACCTTTCGCCCTTCCCAATGCACATTAATTATTCTTTTACTAGTGAAAACTCACCAAACAGGTTCAAAAATATTGGCATTAATAAGCAAAAAGCTCAAGGACATCTCCCATTAAAACGCATTAATGGGCGAATATTATGGGATCTGATGATATTTTTGTGTCCATCTTGAATTGGCAAAAATTGTTGGTTATTTGGATATTTTAAGGCATCATCATAGTAAGAGTGCAATATTGTGCTACCCCACTATCATCCACAAAGGTTTCATCCATAAAGTTCTTGACGTCATGTCCCTCTTTAATACTATGCATATATTACAGGTTGTCATATTTGAGAATATTCTTGCATATGGAAATATTAACTCATATGTTATTAGTGACAACTCACCACACATATTCGAAAATATTGGAATTAATAGGCGAAAAGATCAATGACATCTGCCATTAAAACACATTAAACCAATATTTACAGAAGATTATACTATCATCCTCCAA
>SNQJ01S0122233.1:53114-100055 GCA_010110895.2 Picea sitchensis | reverse complement strand
ATGGTCTAGGATGTGGCTTAGTTTCAAGTCCCAAATTATTTACAACCTCTTCACTAATTAGATTGGCTTGTGATCCACTGTCTACAAGAGTATCAACTTTAACATTATTTGTTATGACCCTTATGTGGAAAAGTTCACTCCTTCTACACTCATCATTTAGAACATCTGAATTAGAAGAGCTAGTACTTGCAACATAAGTTATACCTTGGATTCCCATAGCTACAATTTTAGTCTCATCATCGGACTCTGATCCTAGATCCACTTGAACTGTTGTAGTTGTGGTCTTCTTTCTCCCTTGATTGGCATACTTCTTTGCCTTCAACTGAAGATGTAAGATCCAACAATGATCTTCATCATGGCGTTCCTTCTTGCAATTCTTGCAAGTAGGATTCTCCTTTTTCGTTGTGGTTGTCTTCTTCTCTTTCTCTTTTCTTTTCCATGAATCCTTTCCTTGTAAGGCAACTGTAGAAACACTATCACTAACATTTCTTTTACCTGATTCAATGTGAATGGCTTGTACACATACTTCATCAAAGTTAGAAGGATTTAACATAAGAATAGTATGCTTGAGATAAGAATGCAAACCACCAATATATTTTAGAAGTGTCTCCTGTGTATATAAATGAATACCCAATATTAATGCTTTCTTACGAAATGCTTGAGTATACTCTTATACACTTTGACCTTTGGCTTGCCTTAAACTTTGTCAATTCATCATTTCCTGTTGCATGTATGCTAATGGATAAAACTGTTTCTTCAATGTAGTAACAAAATCATTCTAGGAAGAGATTGTTTTACCACTTTTCCTGAGATCGTCTTTAGTTTTGCTTTCCCACCATATAAGAGTTGTGCCTCCCAATTTGAGACTAGCAAGTTTGATCATTGTTTCATCATCAACAATCCTTTGTATCCCGCAATAGACTGCAAGATGTCTAACCCAATTATCTAACTTTCCTGCATTTAATTCACCATCATAAGTGGGTAATTTAAATTTTACATCAAGCTTTAATAAAGGCATAGCAAAAGAATTATGGGTTTTTTTAGGTTGCTTATCCTTGGAAGAATGTATAATTGCTTCACTTGTAGATGACGAGGATGAAGGGGAAGAAGGTTATGAAGTTCTACCACCTTCAACTCCTCCTTCTTCTCTTACTGAAGATTCACTTTCTTCAACCTTTGAAATTCTTCGTTGTCCTCTTTCATGGTAAAGCTCCTCTACCATGGATTTCATCAATTGAAATGCCTCGAAGAAATCATCCTCAGATGCATAAGGACCTAGCTTCCTCGGTGAAGACATCTCCTGTTTACGAGGTCTCCTTTGAATCTCTGTATTAAAAACCTCAAGTTGGCCTTCTCCTCGCTTGAGTTTGGTTCTAGTGAGCATCCAATGCTTGCAATTCCTGTCAAACTTTCAAAACCAAAAGCTCTGTTACCAATAACTTGATCTGAAAATGAGAGGTTTTACTGACAAACTTTGCAAATTAAGTTTATGTACTTTATGCACCAGATCGATAAGAATGTGAAACACATAAACTTTACAAATTGTTGCGGAATAACAATTATGAGGTGATGAATTTAAAGAAGAGTATAAATTGCAGAATAAGGAGAATAGCAACAGAAATAAACAAGAGAGAAATAGACTCGATTGTTAACGGAGTTAACCCAATGATGGCTACGTCTCCAGGTCCTGCTTCCAGTGGTGACCGCTTTATTGCTCTCTCCAAATGCTCATTATGTCGATACAATGATGGCTACGTCTCCAGGTCCCGTTTCCAGTGGAGACCACTTTATTGCTCTCTCCAAATGCTCATTACATCAATAAGAAGCTTGCAATCTGCTACAAAAGCTCTCTAATTTACTGCATACATGATCTCCATAAACAGATATGCTCTGCTCTTAAAGAAACTCAATAACCTTTTCCCAAAAAATCCTCTTACATTGGAAAATTACCCTTGCTTAGATAACAAAAAAGCCTTAACTAATTTGAGACTAGATCCAATTAAAAAGAGTTTTGGATCCACTTTAAAATGGATAATATCCAAAGTATATCCCAAAATATCATATATCCAACAATATGGATTTGACCCACTTTATAAATGATATGGTATCCACTTTATTTCTATGACATATGGCATAAAATATATTAAAACCATACAATAATCTCATATTAAAACCATACAATAACAACCCCAAATGTGGTTTAATATTTCCCTGATTTTCATGGGATTCGATGCCTTTTAATGGGTATATGAAATATATGGCATAAAGTATGGGATTTGAAATTTGAATATGGTTAAAACAAGTGTTGCATGGCAGCTTAGTCCATGTGGCCATGCACGTTCTAAAATGAAAAAATGAAAAATGTATTGTAGCCATGCAAGTTCTAAAATGAAAAATGTATTATGCAAGTTCTAAAATGAAAAGTTCTAAAATGAAAAATGTATTGCAGCCATGCAGTTCTAAAATGAAAAATGTATTGTAGCCATGCAGTTCTAAAATGAAAAATGTATTGCCGCCATGCCATGCAAGTTCTAAAATGAAAAATGTATTGCCGTCATGCAATTTCTAAAATGAAAAATGTGTATTGGATTTAAAATGAAAAAATGTATTGGATTTAGAATTAGAGTTTAATTTTTTTTACCAACTAAATGACGTAAATCAATCTAAATTAGTTGTTTTCCCATAGAGAAATCTGAGGAGCTTAGTCAAAGAGGAGCGATATAGTTCGGACTAGGGTACCTACTGCCAATCGATCTACATAAGATGCATTCAAATTTTCTCAAAACCTGAGAATGAAGGTAAAGAGGGTTTCCTCCATACTCTACACCATCCAGATCAATTAACTATAATTTTATATCAGCGCTGTATGTGTCTCCGAATTTGAGCAACTGCTTGGCCATTGCGAAAAAAATGGTATCAGAAGTTAGTAAAGCCAACCACCAACAAGCCACCAACCACAATGAAAGAGGTAGTTAGAAAGCCCGTTGAAGCATCCGAGCCAGTTGAACTAGTATATTAACCTGTTGATCCATCAATGAGGGAAATAAATATAAGGCTACACATATTTCAAGCTAGGTGTAACTAACATATAAAGGCGTTTCGTAGGGATGCACACTCTACTTAAACGAGGATACATATATAATAATCAGGCATCCATGCATAGCTCAACGCCTTTGGATCCACTACTACGACACCATCCATCTCTGTCACCAAGCCCATCATTGTAATCCCTCACCACTCATGGCACCAGCGTGGGCATCGATTTCTTCTTCGATAGCAGAGTCAAAGATAACAACAAAATCAGAAGCAAAGAATCCAATTCCAGCCATACCCGTTGGCGCCGACAAGGGGATAGCGGATCTGATCAATCTGCACAAGTACGGTAAGGCTGAATCTGGATTTGGAACTGTAGAAACTGACACTGTGAGTGGAGGATCTTCTAAATACTCTGCACTCCTTCAACAGAAGCATAAAATAGCCCCATAATCGAAAACTAACCTCGTCTCAAAAAGGGCGAGGGCAAGGCCACGCTCTATCACTACTATTTTATCGATTATTATCATGATTATGGAAAGGATTGCTACTAGTATTTGACCATCTTAATTCTTTTACATTATGGACTGGTATCGTACTGATTTCAGAGATATTCTACTGGCCTGTAAATATCGTGAAGAACCATCTATTCGTGACTAACCATCCCATCGTGAAAAACACATAATATCGCATACAATGAGATACATGCGCTCCTTCCCTTCTACTGCATAGCCTTTCCCCAAGGTCCTGAGCGACAACAGGTACTACGAGCCCTCTGTCCCACGCATTCAACTTTTGTTTTTATCTTCTTTCGTGGCTGTAGCCTGCCTGCTGAACCTGCGTCCCTGCGGAGGTAGCGTTGCGCCCATGCTGGAGAGCGGTGAAGATAGTCGTGTTAAACATTGCCTAAACTTAGTGGGGATAATGAGATTACTAACATGTTCTATTTCGTATTTTCAAGGACCAACCTTGCTTATGTTGCATGACGCACCACCCTTCACTTGTTACACTTGTTTATTGCAGAGCACTAGCTTTCATTCGTTGCATGCCTCAGAAGGTGCACAGGGAAAGATGTGATTTACATGTATGGCCATCTAGCATAACATGGCTCAAGCAAGGATCTACACTTTTGATATGAATCATCATATATGAATAATTAATTATTATTATGTGTCTTTTTCCCACAGTCAGTTGGAAGCTTCATGTAATGTCTTTGTCCCACGGATAGTTGGAAGCTTGCATGCAATGAATGTTACAGAAGTGGACGATGGCTAAGCCACTGCTACACTCAGACATTTGTAACAATGGAACCACTACTGAACTCAAACATTTACAATGGAAACCAATCCTCTTATGGGGTTCTCTGTGATGCATTTCGGGTAATCATTTAGATCTTCAACGCCCTCCTTCCTTCTGGTGCTTCTGGCTTCTGTATTTTGCATTATTCTCCAGTTGCTATGCTTTCTCTTAGATTATGCAATGCAACACTAGTTTGAGCTTGTTTGTGAGAGTTTCAATTGACATTCTTTTGTTGTCATTTGACACCCAAACCCAGGGGCTATAATCACAATAGATCCCCATGTTGGAGACCCTATATTGGAGAGGACTATAGGTTGTTTTCTTTAAATGACGGTTGTGTTGATGATTACTTATGAAAAGTATTCAACTCCCACCCCTAGGAGTACTCCAAAATCTGAAATTGGCACCTCCAATTCTGGAAGTAGCACTCCCGAATCTGTTTGAGCTCAGCGGAGTCCGGTAGAGAGAACGCCTTTAAAACATATCCAAAAATTTAAACTGCGAGCAGTACTGCCCTCGGTGATAAGGCCCACTCCATGGACGCATGCTTATAGGACCACGGAAAAATGCATAGTTCACGGCTACTTCCAGTAGTCGGCAAGCTCTTTTTTCCATTGATCTAATGCAAGCTTATTTTGGCTCCCTCTGTGAAGAATCTTGTGGGAAAAATAGCATTATAAGTATGAATTTTTTTTAAACCAAATTCTTGAGCTTAAAAATTTATACTTGGAATTTATTTTGGCATGGAAAAATATTTTGATGTTTCTGAAAATTTTAATTTTGTACTCTCAGCGTGAATGTGGATTTAATTGATATAGGATTGTTGGCGAAGGCAGGAGCACTTAGTACGACCTTATGATGGAAATAAAATCATCCTCTACACAGGGATTGAATGATTGGTGGCTTAATTTATGGTTTTAATAATGATTAAGCATATTAGAACTATAAATGATGGTAGGACGCTAGCGCTAGGCCTGCGGTCCTGACTGGGTCAACCCTGGAGAAGTCAGGAGGTAAGGTCATGTGTCAGCCAGTGTCAAGGTAAGATCCTTGCACGCAGTAACAAAAGACTGATTAAGGAAATTCCTGTGTGGATAAAGATGATGATAGAAGAACGGGGGAGAGGGTGGAAACTTTTTCCCACAGAGGATCCTATTTCCCTGCTGGTAAGCCTCCTACTGCTACTCTCACTAGCTAGTTCTTGGGTTGGAAGCAGCCACAACTTACCTCTGCTGGGCTAGCATACCGAGCAAAGCCAAAAGCCAAAGAAGCAATAGGTGGCTAGTCGAAACCAAATGAAAATCTCACCCTGTAAGGAAGGGATGGAGGTGAACGGACTAGGGGGTATGGGACGAAAACCTAGTCGACTTGAATTTCCAACTATACGAAGTGCACTACAATAGTTGATAGCCCAACCTTTCCTTATTTACTTATTTAGCGCAACATCGTTACTCAGTGTTTCACTATTTGTTTGTATTGGGTTTACGCTTCAACCATATTGTTTAGATGTTGTTGTAACTTAAAATGCACAAAATAAAGGGTGATTGGGAACTCATACACGATCTTCCACCCTGTTCATTATATCCCCTCCTCCCTGAATGGTTCTAGCCCCTGGTGTAGGTTAGAAAGGGTTTTAGTTCATGCATGAACACTTGCTTGATCACTGTCGGGTTAATTGGAATCGTTTTCCTTGGGGCATAGCATCAGGAAGATAATCAAACTGAACGTCTATCTCTGTATGTGCACTGCAGCCACACTCAAGTGGGATGTAGCTAGTTAGTCGGAGAACTCCCTCGCCGACCAACAAAATGGCTGAAATAAGTAATTAAGCGCCTTTGAAATCCAGAAGCAACAATTGCGGAAAGGATTTATGCTCTCCCCCATGATCTGCCCTGGTCATTAGGTCATTAGGTACTCGATCGAGGTTGTTGGAATCGTTTTCCTTAGGGCATCATCCATACCTAGTATGTGGGATGCATTTCAATTCACAGGGGCCACAACAACATTTTGTATTGGGTTCATCTTCCCATCTTCCATTGCTCTCAGGTAAAGAAAGGTTGTTTTTCATTAGTGATTGTGTCTTTTACCTTGCTTATATGTAACTTCTAACCTCAATTATTTTTTAATTGCAGAGACACTAATGGAATCTCAACAAAGAAGGACATATATCTCTCTTTGCTTATGATTTTTCTTACAGTAGTTTCAAGTTCAATTACTATATTTAGTGACATTAATTATATGTTCAATAAAAATGAATAGGCCCTCCATGATCTCTAGAATGATGTTTTTATCAAGAGCAGGCTATGAGTACATATACAGATTATTTGGAGCAGAACCAAGAAAATAAATCTGATCTGGGAATTTGCACGTGAGCGTACCTGAACGTCTTGAGTCAGAGAAAGCCTTGAACGTCTTGAGTCGGAGAAAGCGTCAAACATTGAAGGAAGCTTCTCAATTTTCTCCTCGAGTAAGAGAAAACATCATACGTTGAAGAGAAAACATCATGTGTTGAAGGAAGCTTCTCAATTTTCTCCTCCAGCTGAGTAATATAAATTTGATTTACTCCTCCCTAATCGCGATGTACTGTATATGAAGCACCCTATAGCTGTTGAGAAGGCTATGGCAGTGGAGAAAGCGATGTACTGTATATGAAGCACCCTATGGCTATTGAGAAGGATATGACGGTGGAGAAAGGACTATGCAGAAAGGATATGGCGGTGTAGAAAGACCTATGTCGAAGGTGATAGAGTGGTGACAGATGAAGGTTGCTTGGCAGACTGAAAAAATGATATGGCAGTGGAAGAAGGTGGTAGAGTGCTGACAGATGAAGGATGCTTGGAAGACTGACAGTGGAATGACATGACAGATAAAGGCCATGATAAATAAACTTAGGTTATCAAAGTCTGCATATAAGTCTGAAGAAAATGCACAAAAAACTTAGGCTATCTAAGATGGTGAGGTCAAAAAGCTTGCCATATAAGATGAGGTCGCAATAAGACTTCCATCTTGTCAGCCAATAGTAGGTTCAAAAAATCAATTTAAATAAGGATAAAAATAATTGTCTTTGTTCTCCTATATAAACGTTTGGAAAGAAAAAACATTAGTGAAAGTCCAACACAAACTATTAGACCGTCAATGCTGCATCGAACGCTAGAGTCCCTCGTTTGCCTTCGGCAAGGACTAATAAAATAACCACATGATAAAAGTTTCAACCCATTTTTATGGAAAATAATATGGAACGCCTTTATATGGAGTGGTAACCATATGCTTACACATTGGCACATTCGTTTTCATATCCTAACTTTAACTCCAGTGGAGATTTCAAATCCCATTTTTCAAGCCGACCATATCATATAGTATTTGGCTATCGTGGAATATCCATTGAAAAGGGGCGCGCATTTGTATACTATAACAAACGATTACCAATTAAATATAATATTGCCATAATCAGTTAACAAGTGATTCATGTGCTTTGTTGGCTAACATGTGGAGTGTAAGTTGTTGTGTTCTCAGAAGTCTTGGTTTCGATTCCTGCAACCTATTTGGCCAAATATGGGGTGCCATGTGGCACCATTTGATTGGGCCACGTGTCACCTTGTTATTGGCCCCAAACTGTCCAATCATCATCTGAAACATATACACAATCCTACCAACTCATCAACCCGTCACCATTTGACACATACACAGTCAACAATCCTACCAACTCATTAGCCTAGTCAGTCTGTCACAACCACATGTTTGCCTATGCCACTGCCATGTGTTCTGCCTATGCTGTCACATGTCATATTCAGGAGATGCCACGTCACCTTTGATTGTTGATTTTTTCCCTGTTTGGGAAAAGCTTCAGATTGCGATAACTTTTGCATACGAACTCGGATTTTCGATCCGCTTACGCCACCAGAAAGCTTGCGATGAGAAATTCATGATGGTGTAGATATCATGGGCATTGGAGAACTTTGAATTTTGATCATTTCAGATCCTCCTGGATCACTAGTAGTCCTACTGGGATCCTGACTTCCTACAACAATGTTTTCTGCAAAAGGTGGAGTAGAGTCATCAAATAGAAGTTTGAGGTAGTTAGTTTCTTAGAAATTACAATTATCTATATATCAATTCTCACAATCATCCTCTAAATTAGATCAGACATATCTTTCTCGGTTAGACTCTTCATTGATCAAATGATATGTTTTATCAATGATATAACTCCTTAAATTCACAAAATATCTTCTTAATTGTCTCCATCATGTATTTTTGGTATGTTCCAATTCTAGTCATTAGATCCTGCAAGATTATATCATTTTCCTCCCATTTCATGTTCCTGAACATTGTCATTCTTTAGTTTCATTAGGATTTAAGGGAAAACATTTGCAAGGGTTGTAGCACACTAGATATTGGATGAAATCATAACATATAATATATAAAATTAAATCCCCAAAAGTCCTCTACCCAATGGAATCGATCTGGTTGCAATTTGAGCACCCTATCAAAATATATCTAGTTTTCATTCTATGCGCCCATCACATAAAAACTCTAAAATAACTAATTTTAAATCAGTGATATCTTCGCTTTCTAGACTCTGATTTAGAATGTTTTTTTATTTTATTTATTAAATTGGGTGATTTTATAAGAGCAACTCAAAACTACAAGTGGTTGCTTCAAATTATACTCATAAATCTATAGGAACATAGTTGTTTGTCACGACCCTCCTTTTTCCCATTAAAAACTTGGAAATTTTAAATAAAAAAGATTCCTTTTAGCCCAAGAAAGAACTCTATTAAAAATTTCTATGTACTTTAGATCTAAAAATGCTATCACATACAATATATCTAAGAAAAAGAAAAAAAATCCCTTCACTTAATTGTATAAAAAACTTAAGGTAGGGGAAATCCTTTCAATTGATCATTTTATGGAAGGAATCCACTCCTATTCACTTGCCTCTTAAGGTTGGGAAACCTCTCATTGAGCGAAAATCCAAATATAATATCCTTCCACACATCCCATAAGGAAGAATCCATCCTTATTTATAGCTAACAAGAGAACCATATTCATAACAACCTCCTAACTACTTAGGTAACTTCTTTAATGGGACCACATTGTAACAACCCCTTTGCTATGTCATAAAAGTACTTGAGAAACAATAAGAGATATTTTTTTTTGAACATCAATAGAACAAGTGAAACATTATATTAACATACTTCATTAATACACAGTCTATTTCATTAATCTCATTGTAAAAATAGATTTAGATACAACTTCAAGGTATTAAGGATCTACCATATCACATAATATCACATACAATGTCTACCCACCTAACCTATCCTGCAAGGTTAGGACCTCCAAGACACATAATCAACACTCAAGTCTAGGATTCATAAGATTGGTTTTGACCATTTAAGGTCTCAAGACTGGTGGATGTTATGAGGAACAAGGAAGTATCTAATTCCCACAACTTTAATTTATTCCGAAGTTCAACTATAATTCTCAACATTCCTTGCTACAAATTCTTCAAAAATAACACAAACAATTGGGTATCTTGGTCATCACTTCATAACACAATATATACTATTACAATAATTATTCATCTTACTAATTTAAAGGTTAGGAAGAATTTTAAATAATATCATGACAAAAACTTAACAGTAAAAACCACAGATCCTTAAATAGACAATCTATCATTTATGACAATTTTAATTTTACTTATGTTTACTTGTAATAAGTGTGGCAACACTACATGTTACAACCAAGTAGATAAATATCTGATCTACATAAAAATTTGAAAGAGGAAAAGAAAAGAAGAGAAAATCTCTCAACACATAGAGGAAACCGTAAGCTTACTCTGTACTTATGAACTAACTGATATTGTGATGAATAAATTCTGCAATCGAGTGAAAGTCTGTTTTGATAATGAGTTAAAAGGGTCTGTAAGAAACCTAAAGTTTCTCTTCTGGGTGTCACAGTGAAAAAATTTCTAGAGCCAACTCCAGAAGTGTGTAGTCAGACCCCTTGAAGGTTCAAGTTTAGAAGAAACAACGCCCGGTGCACAGAGACCACTCAAGGCGGGTGAAGGCCTTACTTTTCGGAAGAATGAAGATCATGAGAGAAAGTGCGAACTTACAAAGGGGAGGCACAAAGCACACACAAAACAATTAGAATCCATAGATCAGGAGAAAAGCGTGTGCAGGGTTCATGTGAGGAAACAAGGGTGTGAAAACCCTTAGAAGGAATTAGTGGACAAGATTTGATCACGAGGAGTCAGAATCCATGCAACCGTCTGAACAAATAGGAGTAGTGCAATTGTTAAACCCAAACACCTTCGGGCTTCGTCACTTTGGCTGATTGAAGTGATTTATAGTAAGTGAGCCCTGAAGCCCAAAGTCACGAAGTGAAACTACATTGTAGATCGGTGAGTGATTACTAGCCATTGGATCCGCAAGAGTTCAACGATTTGGAAAGTTTTAGTCCTAACTATCTAAGAGCTCRRAACCCCGAAGCTCCGAAGTCCTGGAGTAAAGGTCAGTCGTAGATCTAGCAATTAATTGAGGACCGTTAGTTCTCTGAGCCTTTTCTCTTCGGAGGTTCGGTAATTTGGCACTTCGAGGAAATTAGAGTCATGCTATTAAAAGTTAAGGAACTCCCAGAGTTCCAAAGTCCGAAGTAAATCATGACTGACAGTTGATGGTAAGATGTGAGTCGTGGATCTTTGAGTTATTTAGGATTCGAATCTTCGACTAAGTTAAGGTGTAATTGCTAAGGATTAAGAGAACCCCGAATTTCCAAAGTCCTGGAGTGAAGGACAACCATAGATCTAGTGATCGATCAAGGACCATTAGATCTATGAGCCTTCGTCCTTCGGAGGTTCGGTAGTTTGGAAAAACAAATTTGTTGTTGCAAAAAGGTGAGAAACTCTCGGAGTTCCAAATTCTGGAATGGATGAAAAACATTGATCTACAGAGGAGTGTAAGTTGTTAGATCTCCAAGCCCTTCGGCGGTTCGATGATCCAGGTGAAATTATATAAGGTTGTGAAAGAGAAAAACCTCGAAGCCCGAAGTTCCAGAGTGGATCTCCACCATATATTCTTGCACGAGGAGAATCTCCATCAGCCGTTGGATTAAGTTCTTAAAATTTAACGAAGGAAGGTGGAAGGGTAGGGTTAACCTACATTTGTTGGTCAACTCCTCTTATGATCGAATTCAGTTGATTAACACTCTGGGTGAATAAGAGTGTTGAAGTTGAAAAACCTTCGGAGCATCGGAGTCCCATAGCTCTGAATATCGCCCTTTTGGCCAATGCTAGGTTCTAGCCTGTGGTCACATGCATAAACTTGTCAAGGTGGAAGGGGATAACACCGAAGATTAGAAGTAAGTAAAAACTCCTGAAAAAAATTAAATGGCATACCACGACCCCGAAGATTTTTGGATTTAAACTACAAAATAAACACAGACATCCACACTACAATTGCTTCAAATTTATCAACAATTTCGATAGAGGAAAACACAACATAAATTTAGAATTAATGAATTTCAACAGGGGTCCACCATACAATAGAATTGAAAGGTCATAATTTTTAACAGGAATTTATGATACGAAGTTCGAATCTAGAATACAATTCGATAGAGATCCCATCAAGAAATTGATTTGGAATTAAAATGAAATTCAACAAAGAAACTCATGATAAATTTCAGAACTAACTCCTTGGTTTACCAACAAACAATGCATTGTTAAATTCCTAAATAATCTCAACTAAAATCTTTGATCATTCAAATTTTAATTATAGATAAAATACAAATTTATGACATATACCATTCATAATATAAATTCGAATTTCACAATGAGGGTCAAGCCACCCCAAATTAGAGAGTGGAAAACGTCTGAAATTACATTGAAAAATTAAAATATAAACAGTGTAATTATTATCTGGTTGGCAATAATTGTAAGTTAAAAATAATAAACTTTGAACCAATGTTCATTGACAACAATTGTAACAATTGGAATTCATGCTTTCCAATGATTCTACAGTGACCCTATTAGTCTAACATACTACTACACTAGTGCTACAAATAAATTAAGAATATAAAAATATCGGGACCAATGAAAGTTTTGTTATGAACATTCCCTTCAAAGTCTTGCGCTCCTTCCTTTCTTTCACTTTCTAATCACAGAGACTTCACCGGTACCTCCCAGCCATTGCTAGGGGTACTCTTCTTCCCCCTTAGCCCCCATAGCCACACAGGGGCCACACACATGAAAACAACAATAACAACTCCAAGATTTTCCCTCGCAAGGAAGAGCTTCTACTCTTTTTATAATCTTGGTATCCCAACTCTCACAAGTAAAACATAGTCCAATAAAAATTTGGTAGCATAACAATGCTCAGAAATCAAATCCCCTTCCCTTATACCTTATTTTTTTTTATAGAAATTTCTTCCCTGAAACATTTCCTCATGCACATTGTTGAGCACTCAACACACCCTAAAATACTTTGCAAAATTTTTCTTTTGGGTACCACTTTTTTATTTCTGAATAGAGTTAGTTTTGTTGGGATGAATGAATTTTTCTATTGTTGCGATCACATTTTGTTTGGTTTAAAGTTTGTTGACAGATCGACATTTTTCTCTAAGTAAACGTGGCATAAAAACTAAGTACACAAAGCTTAAAATTTGTTTTATAAAAGAGCCGCGTGCCAATCGACGATTTTGGTTTGCGAAAAACAATTCTTTAAAAAATCACTGATGTATCGTCGGCATTGGTGAAATCCGAAAGGAAAACTACCAAAATAAACAACAACAATCACCTATCCTTGATCGCCGATGTATCGTCAGCATCGGCGAAAAGGGAGAAAGGGATCGGTAGCCATAAGCATATTTCTAAGTAAAATCATTGACGTCGAAAAAATGCTTCTCACGTCGAAATGGTCAAATCAACCGTCACATGTTTTTTTGCATAGATAGTCTGTATTACTCGGTTATATCCCACATCATCTTTTAATGTTCCCCATGTTATACCTGTACTTCCATGCCATCACTTCCATGTCAGCACTGTACGAGAGTTTGGGTCGACATCAGAACTTTTTCCTAAAAGTACCAACAAAGTAACGTCAAAGACAAACTGTCGACGTTGATGCACTCATTAACTACCAACAGATTGCTAGGACACCGAATTATAAGATTTATATCAAACCTTTATTCTCCTGCATCGACAATCGTGGCTGATCCATGTTGTCCATTTAATGATCCTGCTTATCCCTGATGCCGATATACTAGTTCCGTTGAAGTGCGAAAACATTTGACTAATTTGATGGGACACTGCCAGCTGAGTGAAGGATGAGATCTACGATTTGTTGGACAAGTAGGAACTTCACATAACCGATAATGGGACACCCATTTCTATAACATTTCTTCAACTGTAATGTCAAAATTTCTTCGATGGTCACAACTCTTGGAATTCCTTGAATTGATCTCAAGTTTCCTTGCCATCTAGGCAAGTGAATGCCTTATGTAGCAACCAAGACACCATGATTCTCATCCAAGCAATCCATACCAATGAGACAATCATATGATCCCAAAGGTATAATATTCAAATCAACTTTTGTGCACAGTCCATTCATCTCCAATGGACATGCCTTGATCATCTCACTGATTTTCCTTTTTCCTCCTATAGCTAACTGCACCAACCAATATTTTCCAAGATTGATTCTCAGAAAATGGAATCTTTCCACCATCTTAGGGTCTAGATAACTATGACTAGCTCATGATTCAATTAAAATAACAATAGATTGGTCGTTAATCTTACCTTCAACCTCGATCATGTGTGACTAGAACTCAGCCTACTTGTTATCCAACGCAACATAAATTCTTGGCACATTTCTACCCATGTCCTCTACTATCGTATCTTGTTGTACATTTTGTGTGGTCCTCGCTTTATCATATCTTTGAGGAAAATATCTCGGCATATGATTTTTGCTACAACCCCAACACTGCATAGGTTGCTGCCATGACCTTTTTCCCACTGTTTCTGACATTTTGGGCTCCTAAAGAGTCTTCTGTCCTTGCATAGTATTTATGATAAATGGTGTCTTAACTCTCTTCTTCCTCTATTCCACCTTACTTTTCATCTTGTCTTCCCAAGCATTTTGGAGAGTCGATCTTCCCCTTTGCTGATCATAAATACACTTAGCACACCTTATGGTCCCTTCCAATGTTTTAGGGTCATCATATTGTATATTTTCATTGATAAATGAGGGAAACCCACTCAAATATCTTTGAATCTTCACTTTTTCATCCTTCATAAAAGGAACATAATTCAACAGTTCTAAAAATATTATTTCATACTCATCAATCATCATGCTCCCAAGCTTGAGTTCAAAGAACTCCTTTACTTTCCTATCATAATATTGCTTAGTTAAGTACTTCTTTTAGAAACACCTCTTGAATTATCTCCAAGTCACTTTCTTCTCATCAATGTGTTGCACTTGCACATACTAATCTCACCACATTGATGCCTTTCCCTTTGAACTGATAGATAACAATTCTCCCTTTTGCATACATAGAATAGTTATGCAGTTGGAATTATTTCCTCATACCCAAAAACCATGTATTTGCATCTTCATCCTTATTGTGCTCACCATCAAAGGTAGGAGGCTTAATATTATTCATTTCCCCATGTAACTCGTCCACCCCAGTCATCTTATGCTTTCTGATAGGATATGGACTTGAGCTATTACACATTTTCTTGAAACAATGCTTACCAACACTTCTTTCTTATCTTCTTTTCTCATCATGAAATGGTTAGGGAACTAACCTCCCTAACCCCTCACGTAGATAGAATAATATATTTCCATGTAATAAAGTCTGAAATTAGTTAATAAGGCCTATTTAATAAAGTGGAATTAGTCAATGTAAGATAACTGATGATCCACTATTTTGATCATCTTTCACCACTATCTAGTCTATATATTTAAATGAAAACTCAAGCATCTCAGTGCATTTTGGATTCTCTTGTCATCTTTTCGAGATTTTTTGATCCTAATCTCTTTTAACATCATGTTGATATCTAAGCAAGGTAATAATCACGTTATTACAATTATTTTTACATTATCTCAAAGGATTCAAGTGTTGTTTATGAATTAATGTATGGGCGTAATTACAATTCGTGGATTTAACAGTTACAGGCCATTCAGAACTTCATCCAACCCTTTTTTCCAGGAAGTTAAATTCAATCTCAATTTGTGGGAAGATGAAGCTGAATTGGAAAAATCTGACACACGGGCCTTGTGCCCAATATGCCCAATTAGGTCCCACGCGGTCCATTTCCTAAAATTATGGATGGATTGAGAGAAGTTCATGGTCCTCGATCCAACCCTCCAACCCTCGATCCGGTACTCCATCCGGCACTCGGAGCGCAGAGGAGTTGGCGGTTAGCATATCAGCGGGCTTCGATGGGCGAATCAGGAACATGGTTTTTTTTCCCATTCACACCCTCTAGCTATGGAGCTCGACGCATATAGAATTGGGTGGTCATAACGACCGCTAATTGGAGTGGACGATGCTATTAAACAAATATGCCCGAGATCCATGGCCTATTTACTCACTCTGTTTCAGGCATTTACTGAATATTCCTCAACGGAATTTGATGTTTAATGATGTACCTGATTTTATTATGCATATACTATTATGAGAGGTTCAGTGGTCAACACCCTCCTCTGTTTAAAAATATATATATATATATATATATATATATATAAGAAACACTGATGTGACTTATATAATAGAGATATAAAACATGATTTCTACCAATAGAAGAAAACTCTGTGATGTGACTGTTCTGATTTCCAATTTCGATTCTCTATTTCATGCATATGTCGCAGTAGTTGATTAGTTCATGAAGGTTTAGCCACTGCTTCTTGAGAGGGCCCCTCAGTGGCAAGTGTGCATTTGTGTGCTCCAGTAATTTCTGCGTGTGGTGTGAAGATCGTATTTTCATTCCAACAACATGTTCATATAAGTGATTGTGAAAATATTTTGTTTTCTGTGTGTGTCATTCTAAAACGAATCCCTTGTTTACTTTGTTTCATGTGTATTTCATTTTAAAACGGATTTCTTGTTTATTGATAACATTATATGTTCATATTTATCCATGTGTAAATGAGATCTCAGTCTATTGTGTGTCTTTCCTTTCAGGCATTAGTACAGATTGCAGTAGTTTCTTTTGATTGCAATTAATTAAAATGTGTTTGGTAATCATAGCTTAGAGAAGCATTGTATGTCTGCGATTATTTTTGAAATGCATTAGAATGATTTGAGGTCAAGTAGTTCAGTGTGATAAAAGGACTCTGTGTATTTCTTTCATGCACCTTTCCTTTATTTCCTTTTATGTAATCTTTTAACTGAATCCTTTATAGTTGAAGTTATTTAATTTTTAGTTCCTTTCTATTTAGGATCGATATGTCTAGTTCCTTGTAGTAGATTATTTATGTTCAATTCTTGTTGTTCAATGTCTTTTAAATTGAATATTGATTAGAAAGAGGTTGTTTCAGTTATAGGAGCAAGCTTAGATTAAGAATAGTTAGATTTACTTGATTTGGATAGAATAGATTTCAATTGCTTGTTTTCTATCAGAGATCTGAATTTGAAAAGTTAATTTCTGAAGAATAGAATAGATTTTAACTACAGAGCAATTAGATTAAGAGTGTTTGATTTCATTTAATATAGTTATAATCATTAACATATAGATTAAGGATCTAACTCATGAGATGCGATCATGCCATAATGGGCTTCTTTCCTAGGTGTTGAGCTATTCCAATTTTCTTTCTTTTCTTTTAAGTGTATTGTCATCTTTAGGATTAGGTTAGCCTAGATTAGTTTAGGCTTCATTCCTGCACATACAGTGTCGACACCTCTAAGATTACAAGCCTTGGGTTGACAATTTAATGTCGAATTAGATGGTATATATTTTACTTGTCATTTTTGGCGCCGTTTCCGGGGAGCTACTAAAGGGATTAGAGCTTAGGTAGGTAGGCTGCTTTCAATTACACAACAAGAGGGAGGAGAAAATTTAAGACAAGAGGTAAGAACCTACACATTCATTTTAGTGGGTTGCTCCAAAGCCTTGTTGTTCCCTTTCCGCAGAGTGTTTACTTTCTGCAAGTTTGCTTATTTTGCTTAGTTTGTTTACTTTCCTGCAATTTAATTTCTTGCAAGCGTGCTTTCTTTCCTGCACAATGTGTTTACTTTTCTACAATTTCTTTTCCTGCTAGTGTGCTTATTTTACTGCAAGAGTGTTTTCTTTTATTTCTTTTATGCAAGTTTTATTTCTTTCATGCAAGTGTGCCCCCCTTTCGCAAAGTGTGTTTATTTTTCCTTCCAATGTGTTTAATTTCATACACGTGTGAGTTTGATTTCGTTCCTGCAATCGTATTTATATTTACGCTTTGATTTCTTTCCTGCAAGTGTGATTTATTTTATGCAAGTGTGGTGTGTTTCATTTTCACAAATCTGCTTTAAATATGTATTTCATTTTTTTAGGTAGTTGTGATTAAAATCTTTAAAAAATCTATAATAATAAAACAAAATTGGGTGTTTTAAGAGCCCCAAACACTAATCCCTATGTGAGGTAGGATCCATCAAGTAGCAGAATGAATTTGAAGGTGACCATTAGTTTGGAATAAATCTCTCAAATCCTCGCATCAACTTGGATTTCTTCTTTTCAGGAAGAACACATCTTGACAATAGTCAAGAACTTGTCTAATTCTCCAGAAATATTATAATAATCAAGGTCCTATGAGCTACAAAATGATTTTCCTTTCCAAACTGTGAAGGAAGCTGAAAAATTATGGACTACATCTGGTGGAGAGATATCACTAAGACATGAGATTGAGGAGTTCTCAACATCCATCTCAACAGATCCTCTATGTACTTAAGAAATAAATCATCCAGAAGAAGAGGATATGCATATCATGATGAAGGAGAACATATAAATTATTGTTTATGAACATCGAGATTACATTGAAATTTGGTTTCAAGAGGTCATCAAGCCACACTACTATTCTCTTCTTCAACACCTTCTGATGCCAAAACAATTAGGTTGGTTGGTTCTTCATATCCATGTAATCATTACGGTAACTTTTTCATATGTGGATATGGATATGTTTCTTATCTTGCTTCGCACATGGTTATATTGGAAAAGTTCTTACACTTGAATAAAGATTTTCCTTTCTTTTTAGGTAGAGTAGGATAATAAATAAAAGTTGCATTTTGTTAGTTTAGCTTAAATTCTAATGCAACCTCATTTTACATTTTCTTTTTAATAAAAGAACAATGAGACACATGTTCTCATGACTTGATCTCATTGATCTCATTAGTTTTTGATATTTTAGAGTGTGTTTTTTGACAAATAGTTTTATAAACTTTTTGTAGGTATTCATCTAACAACAAGTGGACAACTCCAAGGAGACAAAAAGGGAAGTATTTTACTTTAAAAGAAGATGCTACTATGCTTAAAATTTGTTGTCTGCTTAAGCACCAATTGAATAATGAATATTCTTATCATGATTAGAAACTGTTTTCTTTAAATTAACCATTCTTCAAGATTTCTATCTTCCTTTCTCTCAAGGCCTCTTTCATGGAAATTACTCATAACCTCCACCACTAGAGGACATAAGGAAGTGACACTTTGTCTTATCAAACCTAGAGGTTACTAGTGCAATTTACCCAAGAACCCTGAGCAGGTGAGTAAAGTATCTTTATGAAAGAGTAACACGAAGGTCTGATTAGTGGCTAACCATGGAAACATCAATATAACTTCAAAAAAGAAGAAGAAAGTGAGTAGGGACTGAAGATACCTTTATGTTCTTTTCTATTGGTACCATCCGCTACACATTAAAAATGCTTGACTATACCATATATTTAGATTGGCTACGCCCACTTAAGTGTCCCTTACATTAGGACAATCTATAAGGAATAAATAAAGAAGAGTCATCCTCTAACTTAAATACCATCCCAGTCCAAAATAAAACAAATTTTAGAGTTGCCTCCCCATTTTCGTGCAAAAAGCAATATTTATACACAAATCTTAAAAAATGGTGGACCAGTCTCTATTGTAAAAGGGTGTAAGAGGCTAACCCGTCGGGATACTGAACATGTCTGTTGGTAGCGGGTACCGGCCTATGGTATGACTAGGTAAACATGTCAGAGTATTGAACATGCTTGCTGGCAGTGGGGCATTCTACCTAGAGAGGGTGATGATCTGACAAACAATAAATAAAATTCCTAAATCTTAAAACTTGTCCTAATGTACGACACTACTTGTAGGCAAAGATGAAAAGAAATATGCATGGTTAAGCAAAGGTAAATGAACTCCATCTAACTGCCATTTGGAACCAACTTTAATACAATCCTAAGACTCTCTCGTCTACCTCTTCTTAACTATATGTAGGATGTTATGTCCTACAGGTGGGGCCATATTTTAACCGTCTTGTCATACTAATGTGTGAAATTTATCTCTACACTTGGAAAAATGTAAATCTTAGGCTATTGGGAGAATTGATTGGTTTCCGATATCTTTGATTGTGAGGTGTCACAATACTTAGGAGTGGGGGAGGGGTTTCCTGAGATGACAAATGATAAACACTGCCATCTATATTACAAGCCATGAGAAGAGGAAGTAGGATCTCTGTCAAAATTATGTCATATTGTTTTTACAATATCTCAGGATGTTATATCAGCAGTTGTTAGTATTAGTATGATAAATTTTATACTGTTGACATAAATTTGTGTGTTATAAGCCCGTTGTGCATTTTTATTTATGTTTATGCAATGAAAGACTGCTTATACTTAACTGTTCCTTGTGACAATTACAGATCGATAACAACTGCTAAATGCTCACTGCCATCTATATTACAAGCCTATGAAAAGAGGAACAAGTTGTTTGTATTGTTACAGATCGATGACAAGGAAATAAAAAATGGATAATCTTATCCTATCCATGCTCTTGTTCACCATGCCTGCCATAAATTGTCCAAGCTAAGTGCTATGGGCGAATGTCCATTTACTATGGGATAATTTCCACTTACATAGAAGGACCAAATGGAGTGCCATATGGAGGATCGGGTGAGGTATTGTATACAATATAAATGATCATGTTCATGGGAAGATGGATGTTACATCATATTTGAATTTTTTGTCTCTACGCTCATGGTTAATAAAAGGAAGAGCGGTTCAAAGAATTTGATCAACTTGTCGGTTCTAAAAGAGAAGAGACTATTTGCAGCTCAGTAGCTTTCTATTGTCCAAATGCAAAAATGCCTTTTCCACTACAGAGATTGGGACTCGGTTGGCAACTAGCCCTTTTTGTTCGAGCCTCTTCATTGTAGTTACCTTTCAGATTGAAGGAACCAACATAGATACTTCATTTGTTGCAGCACTATCATCAGCTACTCCTTGACATGGGAGCAGGGAAATGCTTCTCATTATTGTTGATACTCTTGGCAACATTTTGTGCCTATTGTTTTTCATTCTTCGGCTAGAGTATTAGATAGGGTGTCAGATGGAGTGATGGAACAACCTGTAATCTGCAAAAACAATTTTCTAAATGCTAGAAGTAATTCTTAATATAAAACTCAGGTATAGCTACATGAATCAAATAATCCTTTGATCTAGAAAAAAAGATAAAAATGTAAATTTATCTTGTACATCCTTGTATTCTCTAGTTGGCATGACAAATTTCACAAGTTAGGTGGTTTAAAAAAAAACAAAAAACAATTAGTTCACCAAAGCTAATCTTTCTAGAATGCCAAATTTGTTTTTCTCCATACTCTGTTTACATCATCATCATATTCTAATTTATTCTATCATCATCATACTACTATTCTATCTACTCTCTAAGATGTGGTCTTAGTATGTTCTACAATCCAAGAACTATATGACTACATAATTTATGATTGTTAAACATACAATCTCTCAATTTTCTACTGCAATTTATTTTTAGACTTTCATTGTTTACTAAATCTATGATTGAAATTAGGTATACACAGGGGTTCTTGTTTAAATACAAGGAAATGTGAACATACTAATTTTTGCAAGAGATCATTATATTTACAAAATATTACCATAACTTAGAGTTTCAATTTAACTTCTCCATATTCTTTCTATCCTTCATCCTTTCATGATTGAGACTGTAACATGATACTTGTTTCTGTAAGTATAACCAATTGCCACTTTTCTTTATTATATATGGCTCATATAATTTTCTTCATTATGATTTTCTATCATTATAGTTTCTTCAATCTTAATGTCCAAGTATTTGACTTGGACATTGATTGAAGACATTCATATGATATCGTTTTAACCAAACACTAACCAAAAGCATGTCATAAATTTCAGACATGGGCTATCATTATTTTGGCAGTCAAATGAGAATCCATTGATTTGGTTCAAAAACTTGGCTCTTACATGAAAAATAAACCAACAATTATATCATCAGTTATGTTTTTATATGCCTTGGTGTATTCTTTGAAATCCTTGGTAGATTCAACATTGATATTACTATATAGCAAGGGTTTCATCATTATGTTTCCATACAGGGCATCTATGAATATAGTCTATTTTCTTTATTTTACAATTCTCTATTTTTCATTTCCACTGTTTCCATTGTTCCCCTCATTCCTTGTCATCATAAACACAGAGAAAAATGTTATCAAAATCTCAAAGAATCCAACTGGAAATTAAAATCCAAATCCAAGGCTATTGTATTCCTTCCAAAATGTATAGGTAGTGGTCATTGCTGCAAATGCATAATCAAATTTTGATGACTTCATTTTGTTTGTAGAGGGACATGCAACATCTCCGGTGTGGGGGAGATGATGATCCCCTATTTTGATCATCGTTCACCACTATCTAGTCTATATATTTAAATGAAAACTCAAGCATGTCACTGCATTTTGGATTCTCTTGTCATCGTTTCAGGAGTTTTTTATCCTAATCTCTTTTAACATCATGTTGGTATCTAAGCAAGATAATAATCACATTATTACATTTATTTTTACATTATCTCAAAGTATTCAAGTGTTATTTCTGAATTAATGTTTGGGCGTAATTACAATTCGTGGATTTAATAGTTACATGCCATTCAGACCTTCATCCGACCCTTTTTCCAGGTAGTTAACTTCAAGCTCAATTTTTGGGAAGATGAAGCTGAATCAGAAAAATATGACACATCGGTTTTGTGCCCAATATACCCAATTAGGTCCTATGCAAGCCATTTCCTAAAATTGTGGACAGATTGAGAGAAGTTCATGGTCGTCAATCTGACCCTCCAACCCTCAATCCGGTACTCCATCCGGCACTCGATCTGACACTCAGAGCGCAGAGGAGTTGGTGGTAAGCATATCGGCGAGCTTCGATGGGTGAATCAGGAATATGGGTTTTGTGCCCACTCATGCCCTCCAGTTATGGAGCTTGACACATCCAGACTTGGGTAGTTGCAATGATCGCTAAGTGGAGTGCACAAGGCTGTTAAACAAAGAAGCCCAAGATCCATGGCCTATTTACTCACTCTGTTTCAGGCATTTACTGAAGATTCCTCAATAGAATTTGATGTTTAATGATGTACATGATTTTGTTATGCATATACTATTATGAGAGGTTCAGTGGTCGACACCCTCCTCTATTTAAACATTTATATAATCAACATTGTTGTGACTTATGTAATAGAGATATAGAACATGATTTCTACCAATAGAAGAAAACTCTGGGCTGTGACTGTTCTGATTTCCAATTTCGATTCTCTATTTCATGCATCTATCCCAGTAKTTGATTAGTTCGTGAAGATTTAGCCACTGCTTCCCGAGAGGGCCCCTCAGTGGAAAGTGTGCATTTGTGTGTTCCTATAATTTCTGCGTGTGGGTGAAGATCATTTGTGTACTGTGAAGATCGTATTTTCATTCCAACAACAAGTTCATATAAGTGATTGTGAATATATTTCGTTTTCTATGTGTGTCATTCTAAAACTAATCCCTTGTTTACTTTGTTTCCTGTGTATTTCATTTCAAAATGTATTTCTTGTTTATTGATAACTTTGTATGTTCATATTTATCCACGTGTAAACGAGATCTCGGTCTATTGTGTGTCTTTCCTTTCAGGCATTAATACATATTGCAGTAGTTTCTTTTGAATGCAATTAATTAAAACGTGTTTGGTAATCATAGCTTAGAGAAGAGTTGTATGTCTGTGATTATTTTCAAAATGCATTAGAATTATTTGAGGTCAAGTAGTTCAGTGTGATCAAAGGACTCTATGTATTTCTTTCATGCACCTTTCCTTTATTTCCTTTTATGTAATCTTTTAACTGCATCCTTTATGGTTGAAGTTCTTTAAATTTTAGTTCCTTTCTATTTAGGATCGATATGTCTAGTTCCTTTTAGTAGATTATTCCTATTCAATTCTTGTTGTTCAATGTATTTTAAATTGAATGTTGATTAGAAAGAGGTTGTTTCAGTTATAGGAGCAAGCTTAGATTAGGAACAATTAGATTTACTTGATTTGCATAGAATAGATTTCAATTGCTTGTTTTCTATCAGAGATATGAATTTGAAAAGTTAATTCTTGAATAATAGAATAGAATAAAATAGATTTTAACTACAGAGCAATTATATTAAGAGTGCTTAATTTCCTTTAATATAGCCATAATCATTAATGTATAGATTAAGGATCTAACTCATGAGATATGATCACCCCATAACGAGCTTCTTTCCTAGGTGCTAAGCTATTCCAATTTGCTTGCTTTGCTTTTAAGTGTATTGTTGGCTTTAGGATTAGGTTAGCTTAGATTAGTTTAGGCTTCAGTCCTGCACATACAGTGTTGGAACCTCTAAGATTACGAGCCCCAAGTTGACAATTTAATGTCGAATTAGATGGTATATATTTTACTCGACAATAACATAATAAAATCTTTCGCTTCTAGAAGGATCTTCCGCTAGAATGATCTTTAGAAGATAGAATTAGTATAAATAAGAGTAGGATTCATGAGAAGTTTTGTCTTGAGAATTATTGTAATAGAGTGCTATTTTGCTGGATGTTTCCCCATCGAAGAGGCAAGTGAACATTATTTCCTATCAATAAATTTGTTATTTTGGTGTCGCGGTTTCATCTATTGTGTCGTTCTGTTGTTATTATCTGCAATATTTCTATTTTCAGCTATTATAATAGATATGCTTTCTTACAAGTGGTATCAGAGCACATTCCTTGGCAGAAAATTGTGGGTTATTTTTTTCAGGGTAGAGACATATTACGACGTCTTAAAGCTACAAAGATCTGTCTTTCAAAGCATAAATCTGCGGTCGAGGAAGGATACACGCATGAACTGTAAGTGGTACTTAAGCACACATTTTTGGACACCCTTGTAACCCTTGTTGGTATCCCTTCGAGTGGTAGTGCATCAGATAGCACACGTATATGGATCAACCTACATATCTTGAATCCCTCCATAGATAAACCGATCGGTCGCCTAACTGCTATAGTGCCACCAAGAACAACAATCAGGAAGATACTCTCTAGTACCTTGGTAATCGATTAGTACGGATAAGGGTATGGTCTACCCTCCTTAGTTGGTTACCTAAGATATTGGGTAGAGTACTACTATTTGACCCTGCACATATATCAGAGAGATATAGCACAGGGAAAACCATTGTCTGTAGAAACCCTAAGAAACCCTAACCCCTGAGACACAAGCAACATAGAAAGGGAACATACAAGATTTCTCCTGATCATTATTTGGGCATTTTGACATTGCTTTTTTCCTAGGCATTCTGACACTGTAGTATTATTCAGATCGGAGTACAACTCCATAGGAGTAAAAAAAAATTGAATATAAAAAAAATAATCGAATATGGGACCTTCCTGCACCCTTATTTGAGACCTAGCCCATTGGACTCCTTTTTTCCTCCTGATCACAATGATACCTTTCATTTTTTGGCCTTGTATTTCCATGGACCCACCTGCCCTTTTCCACCACCTCTCTTTTCCACCTCTTCCTGTGTTTTCTCTTCACCATGTCCACCACTTGCAACCAAGATCTTGAAAACCACATCACTACCCACATCGACTCCCAAATTGACCACATGAAAGAGGAACTAAGGAAGGACATCAATTCCCCTTCTGACACCTCTACTGGGGACCTATTCCATTGGACTCCTCTTTTCATCCCAACCCCAGTGATACCTATCATTTTTTGGCCTTGTCTTTCCATGGACCCACCTTCCATTTTCCACCATCTCTCTTTTCCACCTCTTCTTGTGTTTTCTCCTCACCATGGCCACCAATTGCAACCAAGATATTGAAAAATGCATCCCTACCCACATCGAATCCCAAATTGACCAAATGAAAGAGGAACTGAGGAAGGAAATCAATTCCCACCGTTCCATCCAACTTTCATCCCACCTTGAATCTCAACTTGACTCATTTGTTACCAAGGTCCTGGAAAAACTTCCCATTCTTGGACTCCATTCATCATCTGACCCACCTTCTAACCTCGAAGGTACAAATTCCTCCAATTCCTAGTAATTTCAATCCAATCATTTTCGTCGTGATCTCTGTCTTCCATGAGTGGAGGTGAAAAAATTTGATATCTCAGATCCCACTGGTTGGGTCACTCAAATGGAACACTACTTCTCCTTGCATGGAATCACTGATGACTTGGCCAAACTTCATTACGGTGTCCTCTATTTGGATCCTGAACATTGGCAATGGTGGAAATGGCGTCAAAAATCATGCTAAGGATATGTATCATGGAAACAGTTTGTGGATGAACTTTATGACCGCTTTGACACTGATACACAGTCCCTGGGGTGTTTGACCAAATTGAAGTAGTCTGGTACTGTGGAAGACTTTATCACGACATTTGAGAAATTATATTTTAGAATAGAGGGCATGCCTGATACTTTTTTCAAAGAATGTTTTATCAGTGGCCTCAAGGAGGAAATCCAAGCCCAAGTCCTCATGACTCGCCCCCAGACTTAGTTGGAAGCTACTAAACATCCAAGGAATCACAATAGGTTATTTTTTCCCAATACCGCAAACATTATTTCCTTTTGTGTCCTCCCACTCCCACTCCTACCCCTCATCCCACCCCTCTCAAGGTCCAAAAATTAACCTAGGAAGAAATGGTTGAACACTAACTCAAGGGTCTTTGCTATAATTGTGATGAAAAACATTTTCCAAGGAACAAGTGTAAGGAACAAAAGTTGTTCATGGCCATCTCTGAGGATTTTTTTGATGATGAGGACGAGGCTTCTCATGTAGTAGAGCTCCATGAGCCAGCTAATATCACTCTGCCATCTGATCCACCATAATTTGAACCAGTCATTTCCTTAAATGCATTCAATGGCTTCTTTGCTCCCCAAACCCTCAAGCTAGTTGACTACATAAAAAATAGGAAGGTCATCATTCTCATTGAAAATGGTAGCACTCATAATTTAATTCATTGATGAATTACTCAAGAAACCCATTTCTATATCCATGCAGTCAACAATTTTCAAATCATGATTAGCAATGGAGGTTCCATGAAATGTGGGGGGAATTGTGAAAACGTGTGTCTTCAAATTGGTCAGTACAACCTAAAATATCACATGTTTTCTATCGACATGGGTGGATATGACATTATGTTGGATGCATAATGGTTATGCACTCTTGTTACCATCCTCATGGATTAAGGAATTGACCATGCAATTTCAATAGGACGACCAACAATATAAGTTCCAAGGCATCACAACAGGCTCCCCTGAGATCATCAGTTCCCATAGAATGGAAAAGCTCCTCAAAAAAGGCCATTCAGGAATTATTTCCCAACTCAATTCCATTCAATCCATTGAGACACCATTTGTGCATCCTGACCTCCAATATATACTCTCCAAACACTAGAATTATTTTTCTACTCCCCATGGCCTTCCCCCTTCCCACACCGTTCATGATCATTCCATTCCTCTAGTTTCAGGCATTCTTCCTCCCAATGTCCACCCATATTGTCATCCATTTTCCCATAAGAATGAAATGCAGAAAATTGTTCACGAATAGCTTGACGTGGGTTTCATATGCGATAGTACCAACCCATATTCTTCTCATGTGGTCATGGTCCTCAAGAAAGAAAGCACGTGGAGCATGTGTCCCGACTTTTGTGCTCTCAAAAAAATCACCATCAAAGACAAGTTTCCCATTCCTGTCATTTATGATCTATTGGATGAATTGAGTGGTGCTCAATACTTTAGTAAACTTGATCTTCGTTCTGGGTACCACCAGATATGTATGAAAGAGGCTGACATTCCCAAGATGACCTTTCGAACTCATGAGGGCCACTATGAGTTCTTGGTCATGCCCTTTGGCCATGTAATGCCCCATCTACTTCCCAAAGCCTCATGAACCGTGTCTTCCATCATTTTCTCTGTCACTTTGTCTTAGTTTTCTTTGATGATATTCTCATCTATAGTAAAACATGGACAACCCATCTTTCCCATGTGGATCAATTTCTCCATCTCTTTTCTCGGCACCAACTTTTCCTCAAACAATCTAAATGTTCTTTTGGAACCTCTGAAGGGGAGTATTTGGGTCATATTGTTGGCAAGGACGGTGTATGGGTGGATCCTAATAAAATTGAAGCTATGAAGGATTGACCTCACCCTAAAACTCTCAAGAAATTGCGTGGTTTTTTGGGTTTAATGGGCTATTATCACAATTTTTTAAGAATTATGGAAAAATTACAACACCTTTCATTGTTATCCTTAAAAATAATGCTTTCAATTGGAATCCTGCAGCTGATCAAGCCTTCCATTATTTAAAAGAGGCTATGTTCACAACTCTTGTCCTGACCATTTCCGACTTTAAAAATACTTTTTTCCTAGAATTTGATGCATCCGGGAAAGGAATTGGCACAATTCTCATGCAAGAAGGATGACCAGTGGCCTTCACCAGAAAACAACTTTCAGAGTGCGATTTGGGACAATAAATATATGAAAAGGAAATGTTGGTTATTCTGCACGTTGTGGATCTCTGGCATCCTTATCTCTTGGGCCAATGCTTCCAAATTAAAACATATCATCAGAGCCTCAAACATTTTATGGAACAACAAATTTCCTCCCTAGAGCAACAAAAATGGGTCACTAAGATTTTTGGATATGATTATGAGATAAATTACAAGAAGGGAAAATAAAATGTGTTTGTTGATTCTCTTTCCGGAAAATACAAAGATGAAGGATCCCTTTTTTCTCTCTCCTTCATTGTACCAGATTGGCTCAAAATTGCTAACCAGGAATTGCTGCAAGACACTAATTTTTTTGGCCTTATCCAACAATTGCAATCCAATTCTCCAGTTTCTCCGAGGTACTCTTGGCACAATAAAGAGATTCACTACAAAGTTCATTCATGTCTCAACAAATAGTTGCAGCTTAAATCTACGGTGCTTTCAAAGCTTCACTCTTTCCCCACAACTGGGAATTTTGGGTTCACCAAAACCTATGAACATGTCAAATGTTATTTTTTCTGGGATGGTATGAAACATGATGTCTGTACCTTTGTGGCTGAATGTGATGTCTATCAATGTAATAAAGGAGAAACAATCAAGACCTTGGGAACACTATAACCATTCTTGATTTCATGGGTTATTTGGAACGATATTTCTATGGACTTAATTGTTGGCTTACATAAATCATGAAATAAATCAATCATCATGGTGGTAGTTTATCATCTTTCCAAATATGCTCATTTGTGTGCTCTCCAAACCATTTCACATCATCCAAGGTGGCTCAAATTTTCATGAATAATATCTTCAAGCTTCATGGCATGCCTCATTCTATTGTCTCTAACCGAGATCCCACTTTTACCAACAATTTTTGGCAAAAAATATTTAATCTCAAGGGAACCCAATTGCATCTCAGCACTGCCTATCATCCTCAAAATGATGGACAAACTGAATTTTTCAACAAGTGTCTGGAAACATATTTGAGGTGTTTTGCATCTGAATGAAAGAATCAGTGGACTCAGTGGTTACCCCTCACTGAATGGTGGTACAACACATCTTACCATACCGCTACAGACATGACTCCTTTTGAAGTAGTATATGGACAAAAGCCTCCTTCGGTTCTCTTCTACATGCTAGGTGTATTGAAGGTTTACAAGGTTGAAAACAATATTGTCATTCGTGAGGCCATTCTCAACACCCTCAAAACAAATTTGGCCATGGCTCAAAATCACATGAAGCAACAAGCAGATCAAGGTCGTTCTGAATGATAATTTGTTGAAGGGGACCATGTGTTTCTTCGACTTCAACCCTATAAGAAGACTTCACTCAAAATGGATCACTGTCAGAAACTTTTTCCCAAATTTTATGGTCCTTATACAATTCTCAAGTGAGTGGGAAGGTGGTTTTCCAATTAGCATTGCCCATTCATTCTAAGCTCCATCTTGTTTTTTATGTCTCATGATTAAAGAAGGTGATTGATACTAAGTGTCAAACTCAAACCAGTCTCCCTGAGTTGGATGAAGAAGGTTGCATTTGGTTGTAACCACAATCCATATTGGACCAACGTGAGTGTTGTCTCCATCAACGCACCATCAAGGAAGTATTGGTGCAGTGGAAAGATACAACTCTAGAAGATGCCACTTGGGAGCCGACTACCATTCTGAAATAGTTTCCTCATCTCAAACCTTGAGGACAAGGATATTTTTCAAGGGGGAGGGCATGTTAGGGACCTAACCTCCCTAACCCCTCATGTAGATAGAATAATATATTTCCATGTAATAAAGGCTGAAATTATTTAATAAGGGTTATTTAATAAAGTGAAATAAGTCAATGTGAGATAAGCTAATAGAAGATTCCGCTTCTAGAAGGATCTTCCTCTAGAATGATATTTAGAAGATAGAATTGGTATAATTAAGAGTATGAGTCATGAGAAGTTTTGTCTTGAGAATGATTGTAATAGAGAACTTCTCTACTGGAGGTTTCCCCCTCGAAGAGGCAAGTGAACATTGTTTCCTATTAGTAAAGGTATTATTTTGGTGTTGTGGTTTCATCTATTTTGTTGTTATGTTGTTATTCTCTGCAATATTTCAGTTTTCAACTATTATAACAGACMTGGTACCTTATAGAAACCCATGACTTCTTGACCTACTTATCTCCGTCTCCTTATCCATATTATTTTCTATTYTGTCCAAGCTCTGCATCAATTTGACATTGAAGTATTCTTGTTGCACCTTGGCTCTCATAAGCCTTTCATTATCATCCTTATATCTCTGGACATATTTCTACAATATTTTTATAGTTTCTACCAAGTTCACGTGCTCMTCCTTGGACTTGGTACCATTGACACCCAAACCGATATACATATCCCCAAATTTTTCATTAGGACTATAAGTCCTTCATGCATTTTCCATGCTTTCAACCTTCTGCACTGACTCTGTCTTGCTTTATTCACTGATAATTATGCAAAATGTGCAGACAACAAGATTTGTTAGGTGATTTCATGCAACAACTACATGAAAAATTCAGACCATTTTTTCAGAATACTTTCTCTCATATTTCTTCGATGATTTTTAACATCTAAAACTCTAGTGCACACACCTGTACATCACTACTTTTGTGCACAACAAAACCTTATACCGCACACCCATGGCCTTCTGTGCAAACTAAACTTTGCACTGTGTGGAATCAATTCTTAGTGAACCCATCTATCCATGTTAGTTTCTGGCCCATACAAGTTCATTGTTGAAACCATAGCTATGATACTAAACTGTAATGTATCTAGTCTCCCACTAGGCCCCGTTACCACCTTATTTTTGCTCAGAAACCACCAAGCTGTAACAACCCCAATGCATTACTAAGTAATGCTACTCTAAAACTTCACTATGTAGTTCCTACTTTACACACAATTATGCACATTATCACTTAAGGTAATGCGGTCAACCAAATTTGAATCACACCACACAAATTGTAACAATGAAAGAAACAATTTCTTGTAATAAAACCTTAAGAAACAAAATTAAATCAAACAATTGCATGCACCGACATATTGACCCCACAATACAACTATGTGTATAACCACCAGTGTGTCATGTGCCACTTCTATTATTACTGCATGTTGGGTCTAATTTCTTACCTGCACACACGCATGAGTTCCATCCTCTTGGTGCACACATGCTACAATATTGTGCACCAACCACTCAACCCTCTTCTTGACGAATAGTAACCAAATTCACAAGATTAACTTAACATGAAAGTCTACTACATTTTTCATATCCATGCACAACTACAAATACAAGCTAATTGCACCATACTTACTTGAACAAGCAACAATTAACATAATGACAACAATTAGTCATATGCAACACATAAAATAATTTAACCTATGTCAAACATAATCAAATATGCACAGTAAAAAAGACAAGCACATAGAGAACACTTATCTTAAATGAAATTCACCAACTGAGGCCTTGAATAACATGTTCCTCCTAGCCATAGATGTTTTTTCTCATAAAATTTCAGCAACAAGTCACCCCTGAGCTTGGGCTCAACTCCACCAGGGAAAAAGGGTTCCTAGCGACAAGCTATGGCCTGAAACTCAACATAATTTCCCATTCGTAATTGATCGTTTGTTACAACTAGTCCACAATCCCTCATTCCCCACACACTTTTCACACCCAAATAAGTGTGCCCCTTCTCTTCTCAACAATCTTTTGACTTCCCCACTTCCCTTCCTAGGGTTATCAGCAACAGGCTAGACATGAAGTCTCTGATCCCTACAACCAATGATCAATGCACTAGGGAACAATTCCCAGCAAAAACTCTTGCCTGAAGATTATGCCCATGGGTCTGACAACCACTCCACAATATCCAGTCTCTCACCCAGAGAGATTGCTCATGGTATGTCCACCCGACTCTTCGACAATATCTATGATTATATCCCACAACTCCCTACAATATTCTATGTGCATATAATKTAATAATAGGATTCCATACAGTCCGACCCCGTTCTRTACACGAGAGCCTTCCACATCCATTCCCCTTGGAATAATCATAATGATAATAATAATCCCCCAAAATACACTAAGGCCAATAATATATATTGCATGTCTTCCACTTGACACTTGTCACCTCCAAAAGTAACTTTAAGCCACTTGGTGACCCATTCCCTACCCTCAGGAACTTAGAATAAAATAATAATATATCTGACATTATACTTTTCCTAGAATTATTATAAAATATTTCCTAAGACTTATGACTCACCCCCTATTTTCCTTTTCTGGTGGAGTAGGCCCCCCATCTCATTTTGTCTGAGTGAGTCAACACACAAAAATGCAATATTATATTAATATTCATGATTATTTTTACATGGATAGGTGCACTAGCATATCTGCATCTAGGCTCACCAGCTTCATAATCACATAGTCTCTTCGGCCTCCATACATATCCATTCATCCTCGCACACTAATCCAAGTGCACACAACATAGTGCAATGTACGCACTTGCCCAAGTGCGTTCAACACACAAAATGTGTGCACCTTGTCTTTGTTAACAATTCTCCACACATTACTATGATGCACGCAACACCAAAACCAAATGACCATGGCTCACCAACCTAAGTGTACATTACATTTATGCTTGGTACCAATCAGATCACCAACCTATGTACAATTACAAAAGGTTCCATATCAGGAACACTACACCACTGTAGAAACAACACCCATGCCACCGAGGATTGCCCCAAGTTGATTAGAAAGTGGGAGGATCGTGCAAGGCAACGAGGCACCAATTTGATAAATTCATATCCTCGACCTATCATTGAAAAAAAGCGCCCAATATTTATATTATTAGTAGAGGAGGAATAAGGACTAGTGTTGATGTTTATAACTCAACTCAAATCAAGATCCACAAGACAATACTGTAAGATGTTACATATGACCCCCTTGTGATTTTTTTTTTCTTTAAGGACGTTGTTGAGATATTCTGACGGATTTCTAATCCTGCAATATCGATACTTGCAGACTCAAGTTGTGAGCCTCAACCTAAGCTCATAGAAAATTGTGTGGCATAGAAATATCCTCCAACGAGACCCCACTAGACTATTGAATTTTGATTTTTCTTACTTGCTGATATTTTGGATGACGAACAACTCACCAAGGAGTTGCAGAACAAGCTCAAGGAGATTTTAGAGATTGAAACGAACCCGAAAGAGTTGGTTGTTGCTCATCTTCCCGAAAGACATATAGGTAGAATACAAAGAAAAAAGCAAAGATCCAGACGAGAATTTAAACTAAACACTCACATCGTCAACTACAAAATTAGTGATGTTATGCTAGATCTGGGGTCTGATATCAACATATTATCGAAGAAAATCTAGGAAGCCATGGGTAAGCCCAAGCTTGTTTATTCACCCATTCAGTTGAGGATGGCCAGTTAGTATTTTCTCTATCCTGTTGGGAGGTTGGAGAATGTTGAAGTGGACTTAGATAGAGTTAGGAAAATGGTTGAATTCAATGTTATAGAGATCTTGGGGGAGAAGGACCCATACCCATCTCTACTGGGCATTGATTAGGCTTATGAGATTTTTGTAGTTATCAACTTTAAGAAAAAAATCATGACGTTTGAAGCAAATAGTATGAAAGTAACCCAACCACTAGATCCATACCAAGGTCCTAGCTATACGAATCTAGTAGTGGGGATATGGAAGAGGATACCCTGGATCATCTCTACACTCTGACTGCAAGAAAGCAGACGGATTACATTAACCCAACTGCATATGGCTCGATAAGTTGGTAGAGTATTTAGTCTACAGGGGAGGATTCAGAGGTAGCATTTGAAAACTAGAAAAAGGGAAGATATGAGAGCTTCTCATGATGTTGTGTGACTGTTAGAGAATCCAAGTGGATTGGGTTATAGGTTAGAGACTACCTTGTGTACGATGGCACTTTATATGTACATAGATTTCTTGTTGAGTTATAGGATAAAGTGACACTAGAGGAAATAATCTTGTACTTGATGTGGCATTAAGATCCTCTTCAGCTAGATGGTGGGCCACTCACAAGGATAATTTATCTTCCTGGGAGGAATCAAAGAGTGCGATCCAACATCACTTTATTCCCGCTTTGCACCTTACTTCGTTGAATATGGAACAATCAACTTTGGAATTATACGAGAGGATTTCCGAGCCAAGGGAGCATGTTGTGCACTATATTCATAATGGGAAGTTGCGCTACTTCATTCTCAATTGTGGGTACATCAGCTTATTCATTCCTTGGGAAAAATTCCAACTTCTTGGTATATACACGAGGAAGCTCGATTCCAAACTGTTTTTTGGGAAATCCTTCAACGACAATTATGTAAAGACTTTTTGTTCTTAGGTAAGTCCCTTGAAATCACTATAGCTTTGCAATAGATTAAGAAAATATTTTTTGTTGATGAAGTTAAGACTATAAACCATCCTACTATTTGTTTTGAACATGAGTACCTCCTTCATCATAGTCTTTACCCATCGTATGCTCGACTATCTATGGTCTGTCTTATTGTTGATAATAACCCAAAAGATCCCGATGACCTTGAGGAACTTAGGAATTTTACATTTCAAGAATCCAAAGGGGATAGAGAGGTTAAAGATACTATCTTAGAGTTTTTTAGTAGTTCCTATACCGAACCCTTGAAGTTGCGGAAATTCAATATAGGAATTGATGAGCATCCTAAGCTACCATCCATTGGATACTATTGGGATGAACAGACCATGACAAAGATACAAGCTCCGTTGCGGGAATATGAGAATCTCTTTCCTACAAAATTTTTATAACTAAAAATTAAGGGAGATTTAGGGGAGATGAGGATAGACTTAAATCCTAAATCAAGACCAGTCAATCATAGGCAATATCAGCTAAATCCCAGAGTCAAATAGAAAGTGAAAAAGGAGATTGATAGGATGCTCACAACTGGGATGATTTTGCCTGTCGATAAAGTTGAATGGATTAGTCCTATCGTGATACAAACCAAGAAAGGTACATATGATATACAAGTTTGTGTGGATTATAGAAACCTGAACACTGCTTATGTACATGACCCTTTTCCTACCCCCGTTAGTGATGAGGTATTGGATCAAGTAGCGGGAAATGAGGCATATTTTTTTACATATGGGTTCTCTAGATATCACTAGGTTTGAATCCTCAAGGAATATAAGAAGAATACTACCTTCACTACTGAGTGGGGATCATTTTCCTACAACGTTATGCCTTCTGGGCTTAATAATTCCCCCACAGTATTTTCTTGGATCGTGATCGTAACATTCTGTGATTTCATTCATAAGTTCCTTGAAGTATACCTAGACAATTGGACTATATACAACTTACTTAAAAAGCACATTGGGATATTACGATTGATGTTGGACTGCTGTAGACAACACAAAATTTCCCTTAATCTGAGAAATTTTATTTTTTGTGTCCCATTTGGGAATCTTCTAGGTCATATTGTTTGTAGGGAATGAGTGTCGGTAGATCTTGCGAAAATTGAAGTCATTCTCAATATGTCTCCTCCTACCATTGTCAAGAAGTTTCACATGACCTTGGGACATATTGGATATTACCTTTGATTTATCAGGGGTTACACAAGCATAAAAACACCTTTGGAACAACTTCTCAATAAATCTAAAGGGTTTTATTGGACTTAGAACTGTGATAAATAATTTGGCATGTTAGAAGAGAAGTTGAGCACCACACTCATTCCGACTTATCCTAAATATAAAATTAAATTTCATGTACATATCGATGCCTATGTAGTTGTGCTCAATGTTATTCTTGTGCAACCATGGGAAGGAAACTTGGACCATCCTATATACTTCGCCAGTCGCAAACTTTCCCAAGATGAACACAAATACACCACAACCAAAAGAGAAGGTTTGTCTATGGTGTATGCTTTATATAAGTTTAGGCATTATTTACTTGGAATTCATTTTTAGTTTTTTACTGACCATTCTTCTTTGAAGTATTTGGTGAATAAACCTATGTTAGAAGGTCTCATTTGTAGGTGGTTGCTATTATTTTAGGAGTTCTTTTTTGAGGTCTTTGTTAATTTTGGCAAGTTAAATGTTGCGCTGGATCACTTGTCTCGCCTAGAGTTCGTAGAAAGTGGGGGACTTGTAGATGACCATCTCCTAGATGTAGATCTATTATGTATTGATGCCATTCCTAATTATTTGCAGATATTTCCCTATTCCTAACTACCCGTACTACACTGAAAGGACATTTTGCAACACAAAAGAGGCACCTAGTGGTTCATGCAACGAATTATCAACTAATTGTGGTCCAACTCTACAAATTGGGATTGGATAATGTATTACGGTGCTGTGTGCTCGACCATGAAAGACCTGATATTCTATGGGAATGTCACAGTGAAGTTGTGGGAGAACACATTGGTAGAAAGGCAACTGCTAGAAATATCTTACAAGAAAGACTATAACGGCATACAATTTTTAAAGATGCTCAGGAATATGCTCATGTCTGCAATGTATGCCAGAGAGTGGGAAAACCATCACGTCGTGATGAGTTTCCCCTGCACCCTATTCATGCACTACAAGATTTAAAAAAATGGGTTGTTAATTTCATCAGTCCGATAAATCCTTCAGCTAAGCATTCAAAGTCTAGATACATAATTACTGCAACTGACTACCTGACTTGCTTGGTTAAAGAAGAGGTTCTTTGAGATTGTTCTATGACCACCGCAACCTTGTTTATTTTTGAGAATGTTATTACTAGATTTGATTGTCCTCAGAGCTTGACTAATGACCAAGGAGCCCACTTTCTCAGTGAAACTATAGCAACCCTTACTAGAGAATTTTTTACTCAATGTCATAAGAGCAATCCCTACCATCTGCAGGCTAACAAAATGATTGAAGAATTTAATAAAATCTTGGAGATGGGGCTGACTAGGGTTTGTTTCCAAAATTGGGATGACTAGGATAAGCGGGTTCCAGCTGTGTTATGGGAATATAGGACTACCACAAAGTGCTTGAATAGGTATACCTCGTTTCAGCTAGTATATGTCTGATAAGCAGTTGTTCCAGCTAATTTTCTCACCCAAAGTCTATTCATTGCACAAGCTACCAAGATGACCAAGGATGAATCCATTGTTTCTTGGGTGGAGGAACTGTTGGAACTTGAAGAAGCTAGGTTCTTACCATATTTTCATCAAAATGTGGAGAAAGCATGGAAAAAGGCCTAGCATGATTGACATATAAAGAATAAATCATTTGTGCAAGGTGACTTTGTGCTATTATATGATGGAAAGTATCAGAAACATCAAGGAAATATCCAAATGCATGCTTGGTCCTTTTATAGTTGTGGAAATCTATGAATCTAGAACTGTCAAATTAGTGCAAATAGATGGAATTGTTTGACCTGGTTGGGTGAATGTAACACTCTTGAAGCCCTACCTGGATGCTACATAATTGCAATGTTGCTATGGTCTTGGTTCTAGGAGTGTGTTAGTAAGTAGGATTTCCATTTTTGCATATATTTTAATTTCATGTCAATAAATAATGGTGTGTTCTGTATGTACATGTCTTAGTGATTCATTGTCCTATCCAAGTCATACAACCCATATATTCACTTTTTGTTTGGGGACGTCACAGTCACATCCTCTCATACTTAATGCTATTGAAATTTGAATTTTATGCCCTTATGTCATCACGTGGATCGTTAAAATCCATTAGTACCTTTTTACCCATCATTATGTCCTTTCTTGTCATAGTCACTTAAATATTAACAACTTTCCATCCTTTTTCTGATTCATCGCTCATCGACTCATTAATTTTCTGAATTGATTTACTATTATGTTACCAAATTTTTGGTTATGCATTTAATTTCCCAAATCACGTCATGTATTTTTTCATGTTTAAGGGATTGAGTCGATGTTAATGCCCACTCTAATCACCTTGTAATATTAAATGCATGACCATCACGTCACACTCTGCATTTTTCTTATAAGCACGCCTTTGGCCGATGGATCAACATTCTTGTATTTTCATCGCGCTAACTGTATACTCTGTCCTGACGCCCAGTGAGATGTCTATGAATTTGTGTCCATGACCCCTTCTCCCTGTTAACTTTGTCTACCAATAAAGGTCTGCTAGCATTGTTTGTACCTTTTTTTGGGGATCTGTCCCAAAAATTCCTGCTCCACTTACAATTGTTGTTTCTATTGAATTCATTGACCCCCGGGTCGAAGTTTTAGATGTTCTCCATGGAAAGGTGGAACACCTACAATTGGTGGACATGAAATTCATTGATGCTTCCCATTATCTTTCCATGTCAATTCATACATTCCAAAACTACACCACCTTACCAGATGGTTCGTTCTAGTGTAAATGGAAGTGATCATTCCTACCCCTGCGTGACAACACACTCATGAATCTGTGGGACTTACCGGTGTTCGACACCACTGGTGAATTCACCAAATGCACTAAATTCATAATCAATTGAGTCCACAATGACACCTTGTGGCTGGACAAGGGATAACCCATACATGTGGAAGACATCCACTAGCTAACAGGCTTGTCCATGATAGGTCAAAACATATCAGACGGCTTCTAGCGGTCTGGGAAGCATGGCAAGAAAGAGGGTACACTCAGCCTCTATGAGCTCTATGGAATTCATTGGGGAGGTCGTGGAGATTTTATAGAGACCATTAATGATCCATAAGTCCACTGTTCTTTATACCTCATCGTTGGAAAGGTAATGAAAAAATTTACACGAAACAAGTGTACACTGGATGCCATAGCGGTGGTTGAATTCACCAAGAACGACACACTGATGAACTGGTGCTAGTATCTTCTCCAAGAGATGTTGCATGCCTATGAAAATGTCCATGAGCAGACCACTTATTTCATTTATGGCTATATTCTTATCGCTTTTGTGATGTGGAAGCGATATCCTCCTCACAGTTGAAGACTTTCCCATGGTTCAGATCCTCACTTTGCCAAGTTATTTGATTCTTGGCATGCTCAAAATTTGGTTAGCAATATTATCGAGCACAATGATATCTTTTCACAGTGGCATAGTGAGATGGTCGTCACAACTCAGTGGTTCAGGATTCTAGAATCGATCCTCAACAAACATACCCACCACATCTGGTTCAGTATGAATCATGACCATACTTTTGTGTGACCGTTGGGTGCTGCATCAATGTTGTTTCATATGACTCCTCTGATTTTTTATCTCGATGTAGTGGTGTTTGACAAGGAGGTCAAAGGGTGACCAGGGGCCCTAAGGGAAGAGACACTGATAGGTGTTTCCTACACCCTATCACCCATTTCACAAAGGTATGCCCCGGTAGAAACATCAGGTGCAGGCCCTAGTAGAAGCAAGAGAACTTCCATGCTAATCACCTTAGAGGAAGAGGTCGAGGAAGAAGAAGGGGATGCGTCACCAAGAAACAAAAATCATATACCATTTTCATCCATTCCCGATGACGCCTAGATCTAATGTAAGTAGTTTTAGGAGGTATTGAATTTTGTATTTCCCTAGAAGAAGTTGTGTACCAAGTCCCCCTCCCAACCCACTATGGAATCTCTCATTACTAAGTCCATCCCATATTCCTCCATTCCACCAAAAGTTCACACCACTCCACCTCGTCTGTGCACGAAAACTCCCACTTCCTTTACTTCACCATCCACACCCATTGTCATCCATATTCTTGATGAACCTCTAATCCAACCCCAATATACTAATTTCATAGAAGAGTCCACCACCCCATAGATGGGTGGGAACACCAACAGTTTCACCATGCCTCCATCATCCCCAGTCCATACGCAGGATAATACCATCTTGGATGACTCTTTTTCAAATCCTGTCATCACTATAGGTACCCTATTTCCATCCATCCATTTCTCCTCATATCCTAGAGGTCCATGTCCCTCTACACACAAATATGGAAACCACCTCCCATCTATAGCCAAAGTCAGTCCTTGAAACCCATGTTCTGTTGGATGAGGAACCTTCCAAAATACTAGGATAAACCAAAGCATGAGTTGATGGATGCGCAGGATGACACACAATCGATGAACAACATGACCTCAATCAAAGAGAAAGTGTTACCAATGTTGCAGGACCCACAACAGTGTAGGGCCATCTTGGAGCTCTGCTTGGAACAAACATTGGTGCTTTCTATGCTTCCACCAAAAGTACATGATCAAACTGTGTGCAGCTTCAGATCCCACTCGTCCACCCCAGAGGGTGTCGGTACCCTAAGATTATCAGAGAACTCTATTACAAGTGGTTAGCCGCTTGCTTCACGACCACCGTTTGATATTTCTTCTACCAGTGGAGAACTTTCCACTCTGCATGCACCCCATATTTTGCAACTATTCAAGGCTTCCACCTATCAACTAGAGAAGAGAATAACCATAGTTGAGCAAAGTGATCAATAGCTCACACAACACATAGAAAAATTGCTAGAGGTTTTTTATCAAACCGCTACTGCAACTATGGTTCTTAAGCAGATATCATCGGTACAAGTTGAGTCTATTATCAAGGATGATTCTAAAAAAATTATACAGGTATGGCCTACTCTTCGATAGATGGAACATGATCTCCCAGAGGATGTTGGTCTGGTTGTACCAATGGATAGGGTCAACCTTGTCGCATATGCATTAATGCAACTGGCTGGAAAAACTAGAGATCTCCAACACGAGTTGGATGCCATCTGACGTAAATAAAAGGAGTAACCTGAAGATGTCCTCGAGAATATTGAACATGCAGTCGAAGAGGGTGTCAATGTTAAGTCCTTGCTTCATACTAGGATCGAGGAGTGCCATCGACTCTTTGACATGGTCACAGATTGGGTTGGCTTGTTGGACCAACGTAGTATGCCTATCGAAGAGATGAACACATGGTTTAAACATATGAATGCAGAATCCCAGGCCATTGCTAACCCTGTAGAGAAATCAACTAAATTTTTCAAAATCAAAGCTCGGGATGACCACCTGGATGCGATGGATGAAGTTAGCAGAGTTGCGAATACAACACTTTGATAGTTCATGCCTATAGTTCAAGTAGAGTACATTCCACTTCAACAATTGGAATCTCTGGCTAAAACAGAGTGGAATACTCTATTGACTACCAAGCCCAAGGCACCTGACATCAACATAGCATAGGAATTTGTTGTGGGCACCCTTATTTTGGTGAGGAAATGGAAAGATAAGGTTGCAAACTATGAGATATTTTGTGAGAAATCCCTTGCCATTGTTCAAGAGTTGGGCCCTTTGTTTGAAGGCGACTACAACAAGCCAACAAAGGTTTGACTCGAGACAAGTCAAGGATTTTGGTAGGGGCATGCTAGGCCCTTTGTTTTGAAGACTACCAAGTTTTAAAAATGTATAAAGATTTTGTGAAACAATATAGAACGCCAATAGTGGATACAAGTGGAAGAGAGATAACTTCCATTGCACTAGCAAGGAAAAAGAGTGATGAGTTAGCTGAGAAAAGTAGTGAAAATATATGAAATGTTTGAGTGCATGAGAGAAGGATGCAGAATCAATAAAATGTAACAATAGAATCAAGAAGGTAATAATCCCTGCGGAAAATTTATAAATCATGGAGTTATGTAATGGGTTGGGGTTCTATTCTAAGTTTTTGTTTTGGGTTTTCCATTGGTTCTATTCTTGTTGTTTTTTTGGGTTTTGTTGTTAATGAGCATTGTGCAGGAACTGCAGCTACACAGAGTTTGAGATTTGAGATCAGATCCCTCACTGTTGATTCATTTTTATAATTATTGATAGAAAGGAATGTATTCCATGTATGATCAACTGTGATAAGATAATATATGATGGATTATCCGGGCACCCAAAAACTTGTCAATATGTGGATGAATGCATGGTTTCTTTAATGAGTAATCTTGGTTGTTTTGCCTAACTTCTAGTTGTATTAATGTTTAAACAAGATTCTTAATGTATGTGTTTAATTTAATGTTGCACAACACAAAATGTTCAATGTGTTTACCGATCTAATCCTTTTAATGTTATGATATATTTACCTTTAAGTATGGAATTTTACTGTAATGCACTGGGCTTGATGGTGTGTCCTCTTTAGCTTGCTTTATCACACAAGTATCGGTAGCACTTCAGGTGAGACCTCCTTCCCTTGTGGAAGGTTGAATATGCCAGTGCAACTAGTCTACAATGATACCATTGTTGGTAACCTCTGAGAACCCCAGTCTCCAATTTTGTGCCAACAATTCGTGTCCTAACCCGACACCACTAAGCATGCTCCTTGTTTTTTTCATCAACATCATGTTCATCCTTTCTACAACTCCATTCTACTGAGGAATGTATGGAGTAGTATTTTTTCTTGATATACCAAAATTCTTACAAAATTCCTCAAATTCATTTCCACATGATTATCTACCATTATCCGTCCTCAACAACTTAATGCTCTTCTCTGTCTAATTCTCCACAAGATCCCTAAACTCTTCAATTTTTTCAAAGACTTAAGATTTCTTCCCGAGGAAATAAATCCATGCATTCCTCAAGAAGTCATCTATAAATGAGACATATTACATAGATTTACCCAGTGATGGAACCAACATAGGTACAAACACATCACTGTGCACTGACTATAAAATTCCCTCTTCCCTCGTAGCACCAGACCAAAATCTTACATAATTCTACTTCCCATATAAGCAATGTTAATAAAAATCAAAATCTAGAATGAAATTGTCCATACCTTCAACCATACCTTTACCATGTAGTACACGAAATAAATTCTCTCTGATATGCCCCAGTCTTTGATTCCACAACATAGACTTTTCTCCAAAGACTGTAGGAGTTTTTTCTTCTTCAACTCTAATCTTAGTAATAATGGAACTATTCCACTCATCACTAATAGTTCTTCCTGACAACTTATACAAAATTCCAATCCAAACTCCCTTTAGCAACACCATTTCCCCTCAAATGATCCTATAGGTTTTTTTCTCAAACATTGTTTTTACCCCTACATCGTCCATTTTACTTACATAAATCAAATTTTGGCCAATCCAAGGATGTGAAGAACACTAGGGATTGTTCTAATCCTTCCATCCATGAGATTCAACTTGACTTTTCCTCATCCTATGATTGTGGATGTCAATTCATCACCTAGGAAAAAATCACCTCCATCATGCCTTTCATACTTAGAAAACCATTCCTTGTGAGGAGTGAAATGATAGGATGCCCTTGAGTCGACCAACCATGCATCATGATATGCATGTGTTGAAATATTGGTTGTCATTGATGTCAACACTTGAAGAATTTTGGTAACCACAAAGTTATGGTTATGGAACCCGAAGTTGATCAAGGAAAAAGGTCATGAAGGATGGTGTAAACACAGGTAAATCACTCATGTATGGATAGTCTTTTTCATGTTGTTTCTGGTGATAGGTGTTATGCCACGTAGTTCCTCACAATTGAGGAATTATGACCTTATGAAGTTAGAAGCCCCAAAGATTGTTCAAGAAGACCCTAGTTGGTTACAATTCTTTAATGAAAGGGTAAAGTGGTTGTAACAAGAAAGTTAAGAAGCCCCTAAGTTTAAGGAAAGATGTTACCAAGAAAAAGTATAAATACCCCTCAAAGAGTATTTCATAAATAGAATTCACACACATCTCTATTGATTATCTATCTTGTGAAGGAATTTTAATCTATTGGTGAATATGAGTTTGAGTATGAGGTATCAAGTCTGAAGTTGCAAAGGAAGGTTGAAGGTGGAATTCTTAGAGTTGTAGAAAATGTGAGTAACCCTATTTTCTAAGGTATCTGTGGGTTATAGGTCAGAAGAGTGTGAATGTACGTGGGATCCAGTGGAGAAAAGCGTGGATATTCACAGGTAGTAGAAGAGGAAGTCACGGATCTATGAAAATCTCGTGAAAGATTGGATAATGCTAGTACCAGGTCCCTGAAGTTACAAGTAAGCCTACATGTCAGATCTACTGTGTACTGGGTCAACTACAAAGGCACTGTGTTGGATTAGATCTCTCATTCACTTCTTGTTCTGACCCAGGTTCATATATTAACATGTTTCCAACAAAACCATCTAAAACTATCGGCCCTCCTGGTAAACTAGAAGGCAACGCTGCACGTAGTGCACACAACTCGGTCTCACCCAAGATATCTTTATGGGTGAATGCAATGCTCAATTTATTGCATTCTAGGAATGAGTGGGGATCTGGGTGTGTATTCCATCTTCTTTATGAATTACTCTTACTAATGATTTAAGTATTACCAATATTTATTCATCTTTTGCCTCATGCATGCATTCTAATACATCTATTTAATAATTCATTCATAAGATAACCATTAAAATGAAGTAATCATTCAATAAACATCACATATAACACATATTTTCCGTGGTTCACCCCCTCCTATGCTATGTCCATAAATATTTGGCTTCTTTTCTCTTTTATTTAGTTTGCTGCAAAATCTAGTGCTACGTGCATTACATCTTCCGTCATATAGTCATGAAGAGGTTCAAGAACCTCTATGAGGTGGACTAGATCACACCAGACTCCTCATCCTGTGACCTAACCCTCAAAATATATCTTACTTGACTCTTCTATCACTTTATTGCAATCATAGTAACCAATATCATCTCACCAAACTTCTTCTATAATGATTTTATAACCACTGAACCCTTAACCTAGATCTCCTAGGTTCTTATTTATACTATTTTACAGGATTATAGTCGTTACAGTATTTGTCAAAAACCCTAACCCTATCGTGTTTAGTTTTTGTCTACCTTCTCTCCTTGCATGTTTCTCATCTTACATGTTGCTTTTCCTCGTGCATGCTTCTTTTCCTCATGCATGTTGCTTTTCCTCATGCGTGATGCCTTTCTAGCCAGCTGTTCTTGTCCAAAATTAGGCCTGCGCTCAAGATATCCTTTCTTCTCAAAATAGGTCTGCGCCCAATAGGCCCCCAACACTGACATGTGGCTCTGTTAACAACAATTCTTGTCTTGGGCACAAGAATATTCAGGTCTGCAAGTTGCACGAGAAGCGCCCAAGCACAGCACGAAAAAATCTTGTTTCAGGTTTCCAAGAAAGTAAACGGGCTAAATTATGTCGTCAAATGACCCAGATTCATCCATAGAAGCAGATCGACGGTCGGTGGGAAATCACGGTTAGCGGAGTTGCGCCGGGATTAGCGCGATGGGTAGCGTCTATATTGCATGCAAGAAAGGATATCAGTCGTCCATCCAAAGGATGCGTGGCGTGAGATCTAGTCACGTCAGCATTTTGGCATTCGGAAGTTCGAAGGGTGAGGGTTTCACGTCGTTCTACATCTCGAAACCCCAGACCTCGAAATGCCGATAAGTGCCTTTGAATCTAAGCCTATGGTCCTAGCACCCGGTCACGTCAAGCGAGCCTGGTAATGGAGGCAACCCTCTTCTAACATCAAATACCATCTCGACCATTCCGCTGGAGGACACGTAGCGTACATCCGTGCTTTCGTGGTTTGGTCAATCGAGATTTTGAGGAAAATTGCATCGTGAACCTTCGGTACCAGAAATCCCGAAAGGATCGGGACCGTCCATCTGAAGGACACACGACACAATAGCTGAGCCACGAGTGGGGCCCTTCGGGATTTTCATGATGAAAGTGCCGAGGTCATCTCAATCGTTCATCCATCAGCAAGGCTCGGGCACATTTAATTTAAAGAGGGCGCAGATCTGGACGGTCGTGATCCAAGCACTCAAATTCATAGACGAAGTCCAATTCCGCACCCCCTCCATCATTCTGGCTTTAACGAGAAGGGGGGGGGGTCGAGAATCGGATATAATGTATGCGCGCATATGGATGGCCCAAGTCTCGGTGCTTAGATCTACGGTCTGTATTGAATTTTGGATCCCCCCATCCGTTCTGCCTTTAATGGAGGGGGGGGGGGTCTGGAATGGAATTTCACTATAGCGGCCCCCCTATCGATACATGGCACGAATATACTGGTCCCAAGTCCTCACCGCTTGCCATGTGTCCATTTTGCCCAGTCACCTCCACCTCAAACACCTCCCTCCATTCGCTGTCCCTTGTCCCCGTATCACTTCCACGAAAGCACCCATTTTCCCCCCGCCTCACCTTCACCATACTGGCATCCTCGTCAAGCATGCCACATCTTCCACCTCTCATCCCGTGAACTGTTCGGCTGGTCCAGGTGGCCCCTCAAGAAGACCTCCACGTCCCCAAAAGGCAGAGTTGACCATAACCATTCTTGATCTCAAGAGGGCAGTTATTGCAGTTGTTGGAGGTGGTTAGACATCGTCTCTGTCATAAATGGAAAGTCCAGCAAAGGACTAAAGCTGGTCGATTTGCCTACAGCAGAACAGTCAAGAATCTGATAGCGTCTGTTACAGGTGCAAGATCGGCCAGAGTCTGCATGCGCAGACTGTCAGAAGACATGCAGACGCAATTTTTTTAATGCAGCGTATTGTTTTTACCGTTGTTGTTGTTTTGAGTATATGAAGGCGTTTTCGCCATTTTGGGTAAGGATCGATGGTAGAGCGAAGCTCCCGATTGTAAAGTTTTAATAGACACTCTAGTTCTCTGGTTATGCATCTGTATGTAAGATTTCTTGTTTAATG
>SNQJ01S0122233.1:12810-26914 GCA_010110895.2 Picea sitchensis | reverse complement strand
TAAGTTATTTCTTCCAAGACTTGTAAACTTACTTACAATATGCTTTCTTTGTCACTCTCATGAGTGATCATACCTGAAATAAATATTTTATCTCTTTCGTTATCCTTTTCTTTGATAAGTCTGCATAGATATTGAAATAAAACGAGGTTAATTAACATTGTTACAAAAAAATCTAACTTGTAATGATAAGGTAAAATAGATACTAAAAATAAACATGAATACTTATCTTTTGTTTTTGTGTGGGGAGGCTCTATGGACTCCACTGTTTGCTATCTTTCTTCAGATCAACTATCTTCAACTTTAAAGTACATAACCCTCAATTTCTGCTAAATCTTTCTTTGAGGGAGGAGATTCCTCTTCTTCTGCCACATGTGCTTGATACTTTCTTTTTCCTTTTCCTTGAGGCCAGTCATAGGAAAAGCATCCCAACTTTTGACAGTTGTAGCATCTGATCTTTGAAACATATTTCTTCTTATCTAGAACTCTTATGGAGTTATCTTCTTTATTGTTCTTCCTAAAGGAACTTCTTCTGTTCTTTTGAGCTGTAAAAGCTTCCTCTTCATCAACAATTAATCTCTTTTGTTGGTCTGCAAGTCTAGATTCTTCGTGTGTGCAATCTGCCCATAACTTATCAAACTTGGGTAACTTGCTTCTTGCACACTCTCCTTGTACAAAAGGAATCCAAAATGTTGGAAACCCATTTAGGGTTGTGGTTACAAGCTCTTTGTCACTAATGACATCTCCAATAGCTACAAGCTGATCTCTGATATGAGAAACTCTAATAAGATAGGATGTGACAGATTCCTTGTTTTTCGTTTTCATATTACGAAGTTGATTTCTTAAGGAAAGATTATGGCTAATGTCTTTTCTTTCATATAACCTGCTGAGTGCTTCATACATTTGCCTTTCTATCTGTAGTTCGAAAATATGAGGGATCAAGTGATCCTTTACTGAATTTGACATGATTCTCTTTTCTTTCTTTTCATTCTTCTTATGCTTGGTCTTTTTCTCTTCTTCATCTGGTTCTGGTACACCCACTGTAACATGTTCTAGGAGATCATTCTCGTCTAGAATCATCTGCAACTTATGCTTCCAAGATCTGAAGTTTCTAGATCCTTTCAGCATGTCTTGTACCCTCATGATGGTAGCCATTCTTTCTTGCAGTAGAAACCCTAGCCATCCGGGCTATAGAAATAATAGAAAAATCAAATTTCTTGGATTTGAAAACTGAACTCACTAAAATATGTGGTGGACTGAGGCGAGTATGCTTGTACAATCAGATTTCTGAAAATCCAAATTTTACCCCCTCAAACTTGATCTGCGGATTTCTGGACTAGTGCTTCTGGTTTTCTGGTACTTCTAGTACGCTGGTACTTCTGGTACTTTGTGAAAACTAGGTTTTCACTTTTCGAGAGATCTAGCCACTGAAAAGTTGCGCTGAAGATGCCAAAGTGCTCCTTGAGGTAGGGCACACTTTTCTATATGGTTTTGGGGTTGAAATTATTCTTCAATAAAAGCCCTAATTTTCTTGTACGACAACAATGACGTTTTTCTTTTTCCTGTGAAATATGCTCTCTTAAGCTTAGCTCTGATACCATGTTAAAGTTTAAGCTATCATTAAGTTACCTTTCAAATTACTAGATAACAATAGCATAGATAGGATCACTGAGAGAAACACAACATTTATCCTGGGAAACACTCATGGGGAAGAAAACCCAGCAAAACTTCCTTAATATAGATAGCCAATACAATGCCAAGACAATGAACCAAACAACACAGAAATTCCTTTCCTAAGGATGTGCCTCTCTCTCTCTTCCTTCTTCTGGCAACTGGTAACTGCAGCTTCCTTCAATACTTGCGCACTGATGAACAAGTGAGTGTGTGTGCAAATGAGGCACTGGCCTCTCTTATTTATACAATCTGGCAGGTGCTGAACTGAGATGTCTTTTCACTGGCAGGGCCAACTTCTCAATATGGGTGGTTAGAACCACTTTACTTTGCCCGGGGGCCGACTTCTTACTTTGAATATTACAATTAGGGTTTGACCAATCTGCAAAAGTGGATTTGGTCAATTACAATGCCCGACATGATCAATCCACAAAAGGGGATTGATCTAATCAATAATAAATATATTTTATCTTTTACTTTATCCACAAAAGGGGATAAGAATATTCTTTGCAGTTACACAATATTTTAATAGTAAGATGGAGTTAGATATATGGTAAATTTACCTATGTCATTTAAAGTGTAATTGAATAACATGAGAGGTTTCTTTGATGCACCTAGATTTGGTATTTCATGTAAATTTGAAGGTAAAACTGCCTTAGAGTACAATGCACACTCTAGTCTCAATTTTGACCCAAATTGAGTGGTTGAACTTGTAGAAGGTGTAGTTTGTGATTTTACACCTTTGCATAACCTTGTATTGACATTTTTAGAAAAAAAAAAACATGTCTAATGTGCATAAAGGCTAAAAATTTCCTTGTAAAACCAAAGTGCTAAAGTGCTAAATTGTTAAAGTTGGCTATATTAAATTGCATGCCCAAAAAGTTGGTTAAGGATCCATAATTTAATATTTAAGTCATAAATTGATGATTACAATATTTATAACATGTTTGTACAATTAGTAGTGCATTTACACTCCAAAAATGATGATTTCTATGCACAAAGATTCATGACCTTTTGATGAATTAGAGGATGGTGGGTTATTAGAGAAATCAAGGTCAATTATGCATTTTTAGTCATAAAAGACTCTGTTGTGCAAAAATAGGCAAGAGATGCCTAGTAAAACCCTTGAAATGCATAACTTGTTTGTAAAAAGTAACCCAAGGTTGTATTATACCTTAGATTTGAGTTGTGCAAGTTGTTGGGAGTGTGGTTTATTATAGTAGATATGTTCATGTTGTTTATTTTGCAGTTGCACGTTTAAAAAGGGTTGTTGTGTAAAAGAGGAAATTTTTTCCTTGTAATTTGCAAGGTCGAAAATTTAAGTAACAAAATTTAAATGCATGCCCAAGCTTCTCTGTAGCTCAAAAAATTGTTTTATAAGTTGTAATATGGAGTTCGATATATTAAATTTACATATGTCATTTAAAGTGAAATTGAAGAACCAGGGAGGTTGCTTTCATGCACCTATATTTGAGATTTCATGTAAATTTGAAGGCAGAACTGCCTTAGAGTAAAATGCACACCCTAGTCTCAATTTTAAGCCAAACTGAATGGTTCAACTTGCAAAAAGTGTAATTTGTGATTTCACACCTGTATATAACCTTAAATTGGAATTTTTAGATAGAAACCTACCTTAAGTGCATAAAGGCTAAAATTTGCCTTGTAAAACCAAAGGGCCAAATTGTTAAAGCTGACTCTATGAAAGTACACGCCCAAAGTTCACTAAGGCTCCATAATTTAAGATTTAAGTTGTAAATTGATTATTACAATATTTCTAACATGTTTGTACAATTAGTAGTGCATTTACACTAAAAAAAGGATGATTTCTATGCATAAAGATTCACAACCTTTTGATGAATCAGAGGATGGTGGGTTATGAGAGAAATCAAGGTCAGTTTTTCATTTTCAGTCATAAAAGATTCTACTATGCAAAAATAGGAAAGAGATGCCTAGTAAAACCCTTGAAATGCACAACATGTTTGTAAAAAGTAACCCAAAGTTGTATTATACCCTAGATTTGAGTTGTGCAAGTTGTTGGGGGTGTGGTTTATGATAGTATACATGTTCATGTTGTTTATTTTACAGTTCCATGTTTAAAAAGGGTTTCTATGAAAAAGAGGAAAAGTTTGCCTTGTAATTTGCAAGGTCAAAACTATACTAAGTGACAAAATTAAAATGCACACCCAAGTTTTCATGTAGCTCCAAAAATTGTTTTATAAGTTGTAATATGGAGTTAGATATATTGTGAATTTAAATATGTCATTTAAAGTGAAATTGAAGAACTAATGAGGTTTCTTTCATGCACCTGTATTTGAGATTTCGTGTAAATTTGAAGGCAAAGCTGCCTCAAAGTAAAATGCACGCCCTAGTATCAATTTTGAGCCAAATTGAGTGGTTCGACTTGCAAAAGGTGTAATTTGTGATTTTACACCTGTATATAACCTTATATTGGAATCTGCAGACAACAACCTACTTGATGTGCATAAGGGTAAAAAATTACCTTGTAAAACCAAACAAATTATTGAAGTTGACTATATGAAACTACACACCCAAAGTTGGCTAAGGCTCCATAATTTAAGATTTAAGTTGTAAATTGATGACTGCAATATTAACAACATGTTTGTACAATTAGTAGTGCATTTACACTACAAAAAGTATGATTTCTATGAACAAATATCATGACGTTTTGATGAATCAGACGATGGTGGGTTAAGAGAGAAATCAAGGTCATTTTTACATTTTTAGTCATAAAAAACTCCGTTATGCAAAAATAGGCAAGAGATGCCTAGTAAAACCCTTGAAATGCACAACCTGTATGTAAAAAGTAACCCAAGGTTGTATTATACCTTAGATTTGAGTTGTGCAAATTGTCGGGGGTGTGTTTATCATAATAGACATTTTCATGTTGTTTATTTTTCAATTGCAAGTTTAAAAAGGTTTGTTGTGAATTTACATATGTCACTTAAAGTGAAATTGAAGAACTCACGAGATTGCTTTCATGCACCTAGATTTGAGATTTCATGTAAATTTGAAGGAAAAACTGCCTTAGAGTAAAATGGATGCCCTAGTCTCAATTTTTAGCCAAATTGAGTGGTTCAACTTGAAGAAGGTGTAATTTATGATTTCACACCTGTATATAGCCTTATATTGGAATTTTAAGACAAAAATCTACTTGATGTGCATAAAGGATAAAAATTACCTTTTAAAACCAAAGGGCCAAATTGTTAAAGTTGGATATATGAAATTGCATGCTAAAAGTTGGTTAAGCCTCCATAATTTAGGATTTAAGTTGTAAATTACTGATTATAATATTGTTAACATGTTTGTACAATTAGGAGTGCATTTCCACCAAAAATGATGATTTCTATGCACAAAGATGCATGACCTTTTAATGAATTAGAGGATGGTGGGTTATGAGAGAACTTAGAGTGAATGACTTCTAACCAACCAATAATACATAGAAAAACTCATAAAACTTAACAATACATAACCAACCCATATAAGAAAATACTTTAAAAAGTATAAATCATAAAAAATATAGAGTTTGTTCACCTCCAAATTGATTTATTTCAATTGGAGAGTGATTAATTTATCTTTTTACATCCTGCATATATACCTTTCTTTATGCATTTAGAGAAATAAAACTATTTGTGTGGAAAAGACCAAAAATTGTCTTATAGAATGAAGTGGTCAATATTATTGGAAATATTACAAGTTGCAGGGTTGTAGAAAAGTTGTACATCTATCTATATGTTTGTTTGTGCAATCGTAAATTTAAAACCCTTTGCTGTGCAAAAATAACAAAAATTCTCTTGTAGGACAAAGAGGGAAAATTTTGCACTGTTGTAAATTTTTCCTTGGTGCAAAATGCACACGAGGCTACACTAAAATGCACTCCCATGTCTCAAAACTCATTCAATTTGAGTGGTTCAAATTGTAAATGATTTTTTAAGTCATTTTTTATAATCCTATATACCCGGTTTTGCATTTTCAATCATAAAAGACTCTGTTGTGCAAAGATAGGCAAGAGATGCCTAGTAAAACCCTCAAAATGCAAAACTTGTTTGAAAAAATAACCCAAGGTTGTATTATACCTCATATTTGAGTTCTGTAAGTTGTTGGGGGTGTGGTTTATCATATTAGACATGTTCAAGTTGTTTATTTTGTAATTGCAAGTTTAAAAAATGTTGTTGTGCAAAAGACACAAAGTTTGCCTTGTAATTTGGAAGGTAGAAACTGTACTAAGTGACAAAATCAAAATGTACGCTTGAGATGCCCTGTAGCTCTAAAAATTGTTTTATAAGTTGTAATATGGAGTTAGATATATTGCTAATTTACATATGTTATTTAAAGTGAAATTGAAGAATTGGTGAGGTTGCTTTCATGCACCTAGATTTTGGATTTCATGTAAATTTGAAGGAAAAACTGCTTTAGATTAAAATGTACACTCTAGTCTCAATTATGACCGAAATTGAGTGGTTCAACTTGCAAAAGGTGTAATTTGTGATTACACACCTTGTAATTTGGAAGGTAGAAACTGTACTAAGTGACAAAATTAAAATGTACGCCTGAGCTTCCCTGTAGCTCAAAAAATTGTTTTATAAGTTGTAATATGGAGTTAGATATATTGTAAATTTACATATGTTATTTAAAGTGAAATTGAAGAACTTGTGAGGTTGCTTTCATGCATCTAGATTTTGGATTTCATGTAAATTTGAAGGAGAAAATGCCTTAGAGTAAAATGTACACTCTAGTCTCAATTATGACCAAAATTGAGTGGTTCAACTTGCAAAAGGTGTAATTTTTTATTACACACCTGTCTATAAGCTTATATTTTATTTTTTCAAATAGAAACCTACTTGATGTGCATAAAGGCTAACAATTGTTTTCTCTTTTTCTTTAAATAACAAATGTTTATTCTTATTACAAATTCTTCTTTCTCAACATAATTTAAAATTCCTTACAAAATTTGAGCATAACATCAAATCTATATGAGTGGAAATATTAAATTATGCATTGGCTTAAGTACATTGAAACAAATAAATTATAAACACAATCTCTTACTAACATATCTTCCAGATGAACATTTCTTGTAAATATCCTTTAGATAAACAAAACACATAGTGGTCAAATAAGGGATGATTCATTAAAGGAACATCATAAGTCATTTATATTAAAAACAAGATATAAAAGTATTAGGCTAAAATCCTAGAATTATCAAAATTACAAAAGATCTCTTAATCACATCCTCACAGATAGTACTTAATACGAATAACATATAATGATATGAGTCTATTTATAAATTACCCATTTCCTCATCTTCGCTAATGTAGACATTATGACCAGAGGTAGATGAACTAACGCTACCAATTCCATTATTTTGCTCAGCTTGATGTTTGGGACATTTTAGAACATGAAGTTCATGTTTAATCTTGATTAAATCCTTCATAACCATGTCCAATTTGTTCTCAACCATAAGTTGAACGTCCAATGTGGGTTGTTCATTCCTTGCATGAGCTTTAAACTTTTTCTCCCTTGCTTCAGGAGCACTCTTAACTGAACGCATAGGAGCTTCAAGAAATGTATCTACGAATGTTTTTGAATTAACCGATGCTACATGAATAACAACTGCGGAATTTTTAATCCTAGTAGGAGTTGCAAAAGTATTCCTATTCTTCGAATTATTCTTTCTTCTCCTCTTAATTTGAGCCTTCCTTCACCATTAGATAGGTGTAACGGTCAGGGTTCACAATTAATAGCTGATTATCTTTCATATACAGATGATCAACATAATGACCATTAAATAGAATATTTGCATGAGCAAATATATAATTTTAATTGTTCATTGGATTTCCAAAGTACATGTTGATACTCTTCATGTCTAATCAAATGAATTGTCACACAATTTGCTCGAACTAGCGGTTGTATCAATCAAATTATGAATATTGTCATTAATCGTCATTAAACAAAAATGACGGATATGCAATATCAATTAGTTAATTATGATGCTGACGAAGGTTGTACATTGAAAAACATTATGATTTGTAATCAATAGGTTTTCAATTGAAAAACATTATGATTTGTAATTGTTAATAAATTTGATTTTGTGATTATGTCTAAAGTTTTATATGGTCATATTTAACACTTTGAAATTCCTCCAAAAAAACGTGGTTGAATGGTTATATATATAACTCATAAAAAGGTTATATTTGAAATTACAAGGTATGCTTATTATTATTTTGCATTGAAATTTCAACTTATCTATATAGTTGTTGTTAAGTTCTAACATTTTAAATAATTGGAAGGAAAATATTTTATTTAACATATTATTTTTGAAAGGTGTACCTAGTCGGTGATCAAAATTGAACCCTTCCAAGCCCTTCCAAGGGGTTCAAGCCCATCCTAGAAGGGTAATTCAAAAATCACCCTTAAAAAAAATTTAAATTTTTTAAATCAGTTGCCATTTAAGAAAGACAACAAATATCATAAAATGTCAAAAGAAGGGTTAGATTTTCAATAACTCATCAGTGTCCTCACTTCCAATTCTTGGTTGGTGAATGAGCATTAGTTCATCACACAATACTTTCCTTTAGCATCTAAATACTAAAATCATATTTATTCTAGTTGGATATTATATATTCCATGATACGGTGTACCCTTCCATGACATTAAATCAATCACATAGCTTATGATTAGATTAATATCCTACCACTATATTGTTGTATGCACTATTTTATGTGTCACTTAATGAAAGCTTCCCAAAGAATCTTAGACACCTTGTCTTTGCGAATCTCCACGTGAATTCATGCCTTCTGAGCATTTTCGATTCTTGTCAACATGGGAATTGACATCACATCTAGTTTACATACTTCATGTTTGTTAATCCCACACTCGCCATACTGCCATTTTATTTGTTATCTTTGCCTCCACTATTGGCTCTGCAAAAAAACAAAACAATTAGTCATAGGTATATAAATTGTAATGACATTGGAAGCTTATTAGAAAGATTAATTACAAATGAGTTGCTAAATGTCAATTTTAAAGAGGAAACAATAGACATTGAACAAACCGAGGGAAATCAAGTCATCTTTTTTTTTTCATGTCCACATATTCCCTCTCACTAATAGTATTGAACATGTTGATTCATAGTTATTTTATTGAATTCATGTAGTGCCCATCTAAAAGGCACCGTAAAAATGCTATATATATATATATTATTGAACATGTTGATTCATAGTTATTTTATTGAATTCATGTAGTGTTCATCTAAAAGGCACCGTAAAAATGCTATATATATATAACGAAAATTATTGAGATTGCGATAATAACATATACAAAATTAATATAATCAATTCAACATTGTACCAACTTTTCAGTGAGGAAAACACTAATGTAAACTCATACAATGTAGTGACAATTATTAGTGATGCCAGAATAACATACATCAAATTAATTAGATAATTTTCCAATTGAAGTCAATAACATAAATCACATAATATAATAACCATCATCATCACATAACCCCCCCTCAAAGATCTACACTTGCAGGGTTAGGACCTTAAAGACATCTATCATGCTCATAATCTAGGATTTTTCTAATTGATTTTGACCATTTAAAATCTCGGAACTAGCAATTGTTCTGAAGACTTCAATATATCTACTCCATATAATTATTCATAAATTAATTTACTTCACAAGATCACATCAATTCACATATAATTTTTCAATTTCATCTATTCAATTAACAAAATTATACTAAGATTCTTCCAACCTTTTCAATGTTTTAAGAATGTCTTCAACTATTAATTATTATAATCCCAATAATAATTGTTTAAATTTTCACTCTAATTAATAACATAAGGTAATGGAATTTCTTGAGAAGTTACTAGCATAAACAAAACACCAATCAACTTACACAATAATTTGTTATTAGAAATAATGATTTGGTCAACGTGCAAGAATTTTGTGCTTACACAACGCTATGAACAGCTCTATGAACTATATCCCAAATTTGAAGGTGATCCACCGATTAATTAATTATAATACCAAGTCAAAATTAAGGTAGATTTTATGTAATAAGATACATATGAGATTATAAGAAAACATCCTATATTAAATTATCCTCTAAATTTAATCCAACATACCTAAAATTTGTTCAGGGATGATTATAATTTAAATGACTTATAACTAATTTTCTAATTAAATACAACATAATTTCTTAATTTAAATAACTAATCTAGCTAATTATAACATAATTTCTTAATTTAAATAACTAATCTAACTAATTATAACACAATCTCTTAATTTAAATAATTTTAACTAATCCTTCCAATTAAATATGAACAAATAATAGAAGGATAAAATTAGATATTAAAATATATATTTCATTACCTTCGTTCAATATTTTAAATAATTCGCCCCGGATGGGGTGACACGTTGGGAAGGGGAGCCACGCGGGAGCCAGCCGGGACATCCTCATTAATTTAACTACCGGCCGACGTCCCCTCACCATTCAATTTCACCATGTATCCTCGCGTTTGCATTAACCAGACGAGGCCTCTCGCTCGAGGGACTCGTACCAGACTGGACAACACAATTACAGCGGCCATTATAGCCATGAAGGCTCGGCTCATGCTATTTTTCATCGCTTGGAGTGTTGGAGCGAAGCACCATTTGTTCTGGGTAGCTCCCGCTCACGCAGAACAACATTATCACTGCAGCCTCTCTGTGAACTCGAAGGCGCAAGCAACTTATCATAGCTTCACCGGAGCGACAGGGAATAGCACGAGCGTTTGGCAATTCTATCAGACCTGCACCATGCCACGACTACGCGGAACACCACGAAGAGGAGCGGCATGGTACGCAGCGAAATCTAGGAGAAAAAGAAAACAGAAATTCGAGGTAGCCCTCGCCATGGCCACTCGACGGAGGAAAGCGAGGACGCGAGCACCGCCCATGGCATACGTGGTCGAGGAGATTCCCGAAGGAGGCATACCAGAGAGCATTCAGGAACATATGTTGTTCACGGTACCAGAAAACTGGCATCCGCCTTCAGATTTCAACCAGCATAGTTGGCCCGTATCCGGAAGCGATAAAACAGTCCCTCCAGTGGGCAGCTCCGAAGCGCTACCTCCGCCGTGCCATATAGAGGAGGAGATACCCCAAGAGGAGGAGAAAGAAACGCCTAAGAGCCACGACAAGGATCACAATGAAGGTGACGGACAGAGCCAGGAACCCTCTACCAATTGGGACTGCCTAAGTCTCATCTTTGAGATTAGAAGCCTGATGGGAGATCACAACTTCCGGCTCGCAAGGATAGAACATCGAATGGACATGTACTTCGCAGCTCATTCCCGGACACATCCGAGGCGCCAATGCCCCACCTGCGCGCGCGCATACGCCTTCCCAGCCGGATGGAAGATCATAGAGGACCAGCTCAAATGCGATGGATAGCAGGTTACTGGCAGATTTGACTCAGTTATGTTTTCTTCTCTAGTTATTAGTATGGCTTTGAGACTTCTAGCTTATAGTCTGATTAGAAAGCTTATGATACTTAGTGGCTTGTGCAACCCTGCGCGCCCTGGTTTCCTCCGGGCGGGACGTGGCAGGAAAAAACTTGGATATTTTGAGAATAGGGTGACATTTGGCAGGGGGTGTCCAGTTGTCCCGGTTTCCTATGTAGGCGGGACAACTGGCATCCCAAGCAGCTCTTCCATTTTGTACATTTTGGCTAAAGTAATCTAACATGTCCTGCCCTTTTTATTTAAAAAAAAAAATATTTTAAATAATTCATATTTCAAATTGCAATTAACATTTGAAAAGGAAAATTACTATACATTTCAATCTTAACATGTAAAGTCTAAGAAAGTATACATACCCTACCCCCTCTGGATTTGAACCTGTGATCTCTTAAGAGAAAACACATGTTTTTAACCATTAAACCATATTCTTAACCATTATGAAAACATACTCAACTTTCCTTTATGAAAATTTAAAAACTATATAATTATATATATTTTAAAGTAAAAGACTTAAAAAATAATTATATTATAAAATCGAAGTATGACACATTCCATATACATTACCTTGCTAGGAAACATAAATTAATAAATAGATTTTGTATTTCTTTTATACATAACTAAATGATATCATAGCGTAATAATGTAAAACGAATTAAAGACTTATCACTAATTTACTAGATTACTCACAATCCGAGAATTATGTTTTAAGAATTTAACACTTGTTTTTATTTTAATTAGTAATTAATTTATTAATTGGCTTATAATCTAAGAATTTTTTTTAAGAATTTAAAATTTGGCTTAGTATTTTTTTAAAAAATAGTTTTTTTTTAAATTAAAAATTTGGCTTAGTTTTTAAAAAAAAAAATTTAAAAAAAATTAAAAATTTGGCTAATTTTTTTTCCAAAAATAGCTTCTGTACTTAAAAAATAATTTCTATACTATTGATATCAAAGGAAGTTTTTCAAGTATATACAATGACAGATAGAGTCATAAGAAGTAACTATATCTATACACAGCATTTAAGTAACTTATACAAATCACAGCAAAAATAAGAACTTGTCTTAGTTAATAACTAAATTACTCACATTTCACAACTATGATGAAAATAATAAAATAAAATAAAACTCCACATAATAACTAATTTACTCACAATCCAAATTATGTTGAAGAATTGAAGACGTGTCTTCGTTAATAACTAATTTACTAAATTGGTCACATTCTAAACTATACTTTAAAGAATGGAAGAAGTATATCGCATAATAACTAATTTATTCACCATCCATCATCATTATACCATGCATTCTTTATTAACTAAGAATTAAATGTACTTACAACATGATATAGCAATTACTATGTGGCTAGCAATTTTTAATAAACTATTTTTATAATATACATATTGAATTTAAATTTGTATAATGATATAATTATTCAAGTGTATAGACTAAACAAGTTTACACATGTATTATTGGATTAAACAAGTTATTCTTTCTTGTGATTGAGTTGAGATATTGTTAAGTAATGGTAAATCAAACATAACAATTATAAAGAATGTTGGAGATTTTTCTAGATAAAAAATTGTGTGTGAGGTTTTGAAACGTCCAACGTTTTGAGTGGGCACTCCACCCATCATCAAGGACATAACAAGCTTGTACTATCACCAACTTGGTTACCAAAGCCATCAAATATTCCTCCCTTGATCCTACCATCCAAAAGTGTCTCCTCCCTCATAACCCCCAAACCCCGAGGATCTATGGGCAACCCAAAATCCACAAAAAAGATATTCCTCTTCCACCAATAGTGAGCGCCATAGGAGCATTTGCTCATGCCCTGTCTAGATTTCTTGTCGATAAACTTAAAACATTCGTAGGAAAAACCTCTTATTTTATCAAAGACTCAACCGATTTTATTCATAAAACCCAAGATCTTCACCTTGATGAACAAGACTGTTGATGTTTGGACAACATCGGGAAGACATTCTCTAAAGATAATAATTAATAATATAATTATTATTGATTATTATATATATTATATAATAAGTAAATGATAACAACAAATAGTTATTGATTATTCAAGGGACGCATCCTTTCATGGATGGTCACCTTATGTTCCATATATATGGAACACTCATCATTGTAATAATATATCGAATATCTCTCATATCTCATATGAATAAAAACCAACATGGTATGAGAGCAGTGTGGCCGTCTGATATCTTCTTGTCACCACTTGCACCCACACACACAAAGACTACGTCGAATTCGGCAACTGTCAATGTTGTTTAGGTGCGTACATTACTGATGGGCAAACATGGCAGGCTAGAGACTCTAGGCATGAAACGAGATTTGTTGCTAGAGGATTCTCTCAGGGGGAGGGAATAGATTATGAGGAAACATCTCCTCCTGTTGCTCGATACACTTCTATCCGGATGATTATTTCCCCTGCAACATCCATCAGTTAGAGAGTACACAAGATGGATGTAAAGATAACCTTTCTCAATGGAGAGATTAAGGAAGAAGTATACATCGAGAAACCAGATACTTTCGTGATACATGAGAAGGAGTCTCATGTGTGCAGGTTGAAGATGGCCCTGTATGGACTCAAGCAAGCACCTCGAGCTTGGTATGCGAGGATTGATGGACACCTGATGAGTTTGGGTTTCAACAAAAGTGTTGTTGATCCCAACATGTACTACAAAACTATTAATGGTGAGGCCTTGATTTTTGGTCCTCTACGTTAATGATTTATTCCTCACAGGTACATAGAGCTTTATTTTTGAATGCAAGTATGCGTTGGCCTCTGAGTTCGAGATGAAGGACCTTGGTATGATTCACTACTTCTTGGGACTAGCAGTGTGGCAGAGAACTGATGAGATCTTCCCGAGTCAGGGGAAGTACACAGTTGAGATATTGAAGAAG